>JASDQU010109075.1:80224-158780 GCA_032191745.1 Picea mariana
TCGTCCGCTCCCCTCATATTCTCACTTTTTCATCTTAAAACCCCGCTCATCCATCCCATTCCCCTAGTCTGGCCATTAGGATGACCGCCGGGTACATCTTGTCTTGTGGGAAGAAGGGGCTAAAGGCCCAGGAGGTAAAAGCAGCTGGTAAAAGATAAAAGCCATAGGAAAATTGCAAGCAAGGAAGGAAAAGATAAGAGTAGAATGGATAGCATCGATTTTGACCGAGTCACCTTTGTATGACAAGCCACCAGTGTATGATATGCCACCAGTTTATGACCATTCAGAAAGGCAAGTTGATATGGTAATCACTTTTAATATTTTCTCAAAAACAATTAGAGCTAATGAAGGATGAGTCTTCCCTGAGTACATTAAGCAAAATGATCAATCGTTGTGACCAAGAGAAATAGATACCTGTCATTCACCGAGAAGTTAACCAGGTGCACCACAAGAAGAGAATGAATAGGGTTTTTCGACTCAATGTGCAGATAGGAAACTACAACATGGACAATGTTATTTTAGATCTAGGTCCTGATCTAAATGTCATCCTGAAGCAGACCTAGGAAATTATGGGTAAGTTGAAGTTGATCTGGTCACCCATTCAGTTGAGGTTAGCAAATCAACATAAGATTGTTCCAATTGGAAGGCTGATAGGGATAAGTGTTAATATTGATGGAGTGCACGGCTTGGCCAATTTTGAAGTGATCGAGATAGTGGATTGTAGCACCCCTTACACCACTTGGAATTGATTGGGCCTTTGAAAACTGAACTATTTGTTGTCCCTGTGGATTATTTCTGAAGAATGGTGGCTTAGCTCCCTTCTTCCTCTAATTCATCTTGAATTTATTTTTGTCTTCCCAATCCTTTTGAAAAGCTAGCCTTGCTTTCTGTTGATCATATAGGCATTTAGCTCGCCTTATGGTATCTTCCAATAACTTGGGTTCATCATACCATATTTTGTCACTAATGAATGATGGCAATCCACTCAAATACCTTTGAATTTTGACTGTCTCGTCCTTGATGAAAGAGGCATACTTTAGTAGTTCTAGAAACCTTCTCTCATATTCATCTATGGTCATGCTTCCAAGCTTGAGTTCAAAGAACTCTTTCATTTTCTTGTCATAGTATCTCTTAGTCAAGTATTTCTTCTCAAAATACTTCTTGAATTCCCTCCAAGTAACACTTTTCTCTTTAATGTGTTGCACCTACACAAGTTGATCCCACCACATGGATGCCTTTCCTTTGAGTTGATATATAGTAATTCTACCTTCTGCATGAGAAGAATAATTATGCAATTGGAAATACTTTCTCATGCCCAGCAACCATGTTTCTGCATCTTCATCCTTTTTGTGCTCACCATCAAATGTAGGAGGTTTGATTTTGTTCATTTCTCCTCGTAGCTCATCCACCCCAGACCTCTTATGCCTTCTGACAGGGGATGGACTTGATTTGTTTCCTACCCTCTTATTGGAATGCCTTGGGGAGTGATGGTGGTGTCTACTAACACTTCTTGCTTTTCTTTTCTCATCCAAAGACTTGTGACTTCCAGATTTTCTTGAGCCACTCTCCTTATCCAATTTCTTTTCTATTTTGTTCAAGCCCTTCAATAACTTCATGTTGAATTCATCCTACTGCTCCTTGTCTCTCATAAGCCTTTCATTATCATCCTTATGGATTTGGACAACCTTCTGCAAACTTTTAATGGTCTCTTCCATATTCATGTTTTCATTCCTTTCTTCTCCATGTCCACTGGAGTTTGTTCCTTCAATGCTCAAATGGACATCCATCCCTATGCTCTCATATTGCTGACTGTAATTCCCCTGTGACTCTTCCATTCCTATGGACTCTTCACTGATCTAATTTGATCTAGTTGTTGTTAATTCTACAAAACGTGCAGCCATCGAAAATTATCAGGCTAACAATTCAACAATTCATGAAAAAATATGAACCATTTTGGCTCAATATATGCATAAGAATTATCCCTTTTGATTTCCTAGTGTTATAACAATGACAAATCTAGATAAGACCCAAGTCTTGAGAAAATAGATGCGCGGCACCTTCATAGATACATCTGGGAAAAAGGCGGTTTGCCGAAACCACTTTCGCCAAGACGCAGTATCACGTGTTTCAATATGTCAAAACCACCACTCGTGGAATGGGCGACAGCTAGTCAGATCACCTTGTTTCACTCGTTCAGTACTTCACAGTTGTATGACATCATTGCATGCCACCATGTAATGAACTCAAAATCTAATCATTTGAAATGGATTAGTCGAGCATGACAACCCAACGCACTTATATGTAGTATGTCTATGCTTCATAATTGGGATTCTATAACTACCAATCCTCAAGTATGGAGACATCAGCTTATCCATAAACGGAGTAATCTCCAAATTGCTCGAATTTCTTCTCTCTGGAAAAGCATTTTGGTATCCACAAACTGAGGTACATGGACAAGGCTAAATCCAGTGAGACTGGTTATTCGAGCAACATGCTAGAATTTCCTACGAATAAGGAGGAAAGGGTACTTGCTCTCATTCTAGAGACTAAATTCCACACAGAGCTGGCTATAGACTCGCAATTGCAAATCAGGCTAAATCCCACTATGAAGGATTTAGTCATCAATGGGCCAACTGCTAAGAAGAAAAGGAGCAAGTGACAGAAGAAGGAAACCATAGCTGAAATGGTCAAAAGTGTTGGAGAGAATCATCCGATCTGGTTAGATTCTTTAAAGGAGGAAATTGCTAAGATGAAATGAGTCCTAAACTAAAATTAAGTATATTTCAGCAATTTTTGGTAAGATGGTAGCAGAGGTAAGGGGCTCCAGAGATGATAGGCGTGTTCTTCAATGGTCCCTTTACAATATGATAACTGTTATCATTCCCTTTTTGTAATTTTGGGATTAATACGATTATATAAATGCAGAAGTGGATTTTGGATTGTTTATTACAATATTCTAACTAGTGGTGTTATGAGTCTATTTTTCTTTCATAGTATGCTTTCTTGTAAGCTTATATTTCACTTTCATCTGTCTGAATCGAAGGAATGTAAATCTCAAAATTCATTTCTGAGATGCTCTCGGCTTAGCAATTTAGATTATATTTATTTCTTCACAACTAACTCTGATTTCATTTTAAATAATGTTGCGATGCGATTGTGTGTTTCCTTTTCCTCTAATATCATGCAAATATTTATTTATTTTTATTAACTCAGACTCATCGCCTTCCAAACGAATTCGTGCACACAAAAAAAATCAACCTATACACCCATATTTATTGTGCACAACAACACCACAAGGTAAATCGTGCTTCCGCGCACCTATATCCACTATGTGTTTCTTCTCCGTCGTGCCAATAACTTGTGCGCACTACTTTTTCATTGTGCGCCAATATCCACTGTGCACAGTTTTGGTATCGCGCACTGATATTCCACATGCATTTTTCCCTATGCATTGCACCATGCCAAATTTCAATATGCCCCACTGTGCACAATAATCTGCATGCACCATTGACTACACCATCGTGAGATAACTCATACTCATACTGTGCACCCACCAACCAAAATCCTCTGTGTTTTGCAATACTTGTGCACCCCAGGTGCACATTACTATGTGTGTGCTCACCGTGCAATGTTAAATTTAGCGCGTGCATCCACACACAATATTCTTCTATGCGGCGCCACAATTTACCATGCACACCTGCACACCAACATTTTTCGTGTGATGCCAAATTTTTCCATGGACGCTCTGTGACTTGAAATTTGGTCACTTCGAAATTAATCTCTTGTGAATATTCACTTCAATTGAACCTTTCCGGCCCATCCAGGATCAGTGTTGGAACTAAAGCTTTGATACCATATTGTAATGTTCCTAGCCACCCATGGTCGAGCCACGCTACATGAGGGAACACTTTCGTTATCTCACTACGGAACATACTGTAACATACCCAATATTCAACTGAGCTATGCCACACAAATTTTCTCTTCAGACTGCATGCAATTAAAACATATACATACAATTCTCTTGTGGAAGCTTTACATATAAACGTAAACAAACAATCACATTCTATAAATATACGTTTTCATACTGAAATAACAATAAACACAAATATGCAACATATACATGGAAATACCCATAGACATACAGATAGTTATAATCACACATATGATAAATTGTGACACAAGCATGTAAATAACAATGCAACATGTAAATTTATCACACGATTGGTACTTGTCTTGGAAATATTTTCACCAACTGGGTACAAACCATCCACGAACCTCCCAGCTTTAGACTACACTGTTCATCACTCTTGACAGTGAGTCACCCCCGAGTTGGGACTAAACTCCACCCAGGTAAAGGGATTCCTAACAAGATAAAGGCTCATAGAAAACAGGAAAGACTCTGCCTCAGGTGCTCACTCAACTAACTTCCTACAGCCTCACGTCCCCCACATGCATGTCCCACCCAAGGAAGTGTTCTCCTTCTCTACTCAACAGTCCCTTGACTGCCCCACTTCATTTCCAAGGCTTCAGCAACAGGCCGGACAGGAAGTCTCAGAGCACTGTAGTTGCAGTTTAGCACCTTCAGGAAATCAATCCCTCAGCAATTCTCTTGCTCAGAGAATTACTCACGAGCCTGACAACTCACCTCTTCAATTTTCCACGGGCCTGACAACCCGCTTCTTCAATCCCTCTCCCAAGCTAACCAGGTACACCAACCCGATATGGTTATGGAAATAGGCTCAGATATAGTGAAATGAATGTTTGAAGGATAACGGACTGCGTGAGTGAAAATGGTCATGGAATCATTGACTGGATGATTGAATGATGGAAGGAACCATGGAAGATATGATCATCCGAATGATGTTCAGGATGATCGTAAGAATGATCGTGAGAATGATGGTTATGATGATGGAAAAAAGTGTGTATATGAACTAAGTCTCGACAATATGTATGCATGTCCCCAACTTGACACTTGTCATGTTGGAAGCTACTTTGGTCCACTTGTCCCCAACTTTAGAACTTAGCATAAAATAATTATCCATACTTTATGTTTTAAGAATATTAATATAATATTCCTTTTTGGCTTAAGATCTCTAGCTTAGCCCTTTCCCTATCTGGTGAAGTTTCATCCCCCATCTCTTTTATCATGGCCAGTTTGCGCACAGCGATGTATTTTATATTAATCATGAGACATATACAAAATAGGCGCACTGGCCTAATTCCAAAACATAAGCATCCCAGCTTATAATAATTGGCTCGCCAACCTATAACACATATCATATACACAAGGCTCATTGACCTCCATACTGCGCGCACTTTAGTTACTACGTGTGGTATCCAGGAATGTGCACACTACACTATTTTATTGCGCAGTACTTGCGCGCACTATGCCATGAAAGGTGCATTACAAAAATGATGTCAAAACAGCTCACCAGCTTAAGTACACTTACATTACATTTACAATTGGGTTCGATCGAGGGATATTACAATCCCCTCCCCTTATTTATGCACTGGCCTTAGTGCATCATATACCCATATACAACAAAGTTTTCAAGAATCCTCAAAATGATGTGGCTATTCTGTCTGCACTGTATCCTCATGATCCCAACTAGTGTCCTCAACATCGTACCAGGTCCATTGGACCTTTACAATCCCTATGGCTCGATTCCAGAGCTGCTTGATTTTTCGGTCCAAAATGTGCACTAGATGCACTTGAAAAGCGCCTTCTTGCTCCACCTAAATCACATTCCAATCAATAACATGATTAGCATCAGGTATATATTTCTTTAGCAATGATACATAAAATACATTATGAATAGACATAGATGCAGGCAATGCAATCATATAATCAACTCGGCCAA
The DNA here is from genome assembly GCA_032191745.1 of Picea mariana. Classification (NCBI taxonomy): domain Eukaryota; kingdom Viridiplantae; phylum Streptophyta; class Pinopsida; order Pinales; family Pinaceae; genus Picea; species Picea mariana. Next base: position 86,086 of record JASDQU010109075.1, read on the forward strand.
TCCTCTCTAGGATTTCAAATGTCCCACAAAATCTAGCTTCCAATTTGGCGCAGTTTCCCAGCTTCAGGGAACTCCTATTAGCTTTCACTTTTAGAAAAACATGATCACCCACTTTGAACTCTCTGTGGGTTATGTTCTTATCGGCATAACTTTTCTGCCTGTCTTGGGAAACTTTTAAATTCTACTTAATTTTTATCATTTGGTCCTCCATCTCCTTGAGAAACTCTGGCCCAACTACTATCCTATCAACTGGATTATCCCATCTCACTGGAGTATTGCACTTTCTTCCATAAAGTGCTTCAAATGGGCTCATCTTCAATGATGCCTGATACCCATTGTTGTAAATGAATTCTACCAAGTACAGGTAATCTTCCCATTTTGATGGTTTGTCCATCACATACATCCTCAGTATGTCTTCTATCACTCTGTTCTCCCTCTCTATCTGTCCATCATACTCAGGATGATAAGTTGTACTAAAGTTCAGATTCGTTCTGAATCCTTTGAACAGTCCTTTCCAGAAGTTCGAGGTGAATTTCAGGTCTCTGTCGGACACAATTGTTTTAGGAATTCTGTGCAATCGTGCCACTTCCTTCATGAAAATATTAGCAACATCTGTTGCCTTATGAGTAGTTTTCAGTGGAATAAAATGGGAATCTTTTGTAAGCTTGTCCACCACCACCATGATCGAATCATGCAGCTTGCCTGTTCTGGGAAATCCTGTAATAAAATTCATTGTCACCACTTCCCACTTCCATTTAGGAATGGGAAAAGGTTGCAGCAACCCTGCTGGGTGCCTATGCTCAGCTTTAAATTTCTAGCATTCCATACATCTAGCGATGTATTCAGCGATTTCTCTCTTCATACCTGGCCAAAAGTAATGGCTCTTGATCGCTGTCACAGTTTTTTGATATCCAGGGTGTCCTACATAAGGGACATTATGCATTTCATGCAAAATAATACGTTTCAAGTCCTGGACATTTGGAACAAAAAAAAATTTCTTGTGCAGCAGTATTCCATATATTCCCAAATTATAATTAGCCACCTTTTGTGGTATCTTACCCTGTTGTAGCTTTGCTACCAATTCTTTGTATTGCATATCTGCATTTGTAGGCTCCAGAATTTTTCTTTTAATATCAATCTGATACATGATAATGGTTGTAGTATGTAGTTCATGCACCCTCCTGCTAAGTGCATCATCCACTTTATTCTCTTTCCCCTTGATATGCTTTATATCAAAGTCATATTCACTTAAAAATTATAACCATCTGCTTTGCCTAGCATTTAGATTTGGCTAATCAAATAAATATTTCAGACCATTGTGGTCTGTTCTTAGCTCAAACCTCTTCTCCATGAGGTAGTGTCTCCATTTCCTCAAGGCTTGCACTATGGTTACCAACTCCAAATCATGAGTGGCATAGTTTCTTTCATGCTCCTTCAACTTCCTTGATTCATAACATATAGCAAACTCATTTTGAATGAGGACTCCACCAAGTCCTTCATGACATGCATCTGTACATAGAATGAAATCTTAGTTTGGGTCTACAATCCTTAGTATTGGAGCGCTTGTCAATAATTGTTTCAAGTGTTGGAAACTCTTTTCGCAATCCAATGTCCACTGAAACTTCACACCCTTTCTTTACAAGGAAGTGATTGGGTGTGCAATCTTTGAGAATCCTTCAATAAATCTTTTGTAGTAGCCTGCAATACCCATGAATTATCTTACTTCTATCACATTCTTTGGCGTTGACCATTCTCTAATGTCTTCTATATTTTCAGGATCCACTGCTATCCCATCCTTTGAAATGATATGCCCCAAATAATGAATTTGTTTCTGATAAAATGAGCACTTACCCAATTTGGCATACAACTGATGCTCCCTTAATACTTGCAACACCATCCTCAAATGATGTTCATGCTCTTCCTCTGACTTAGAATATATAAGAATGCCATCCAAAAATACAATGACAAACTTGTCCAAATATTCTAGGAAAACACCATTCATTAAGCACATGAAAACAGCTAATGCATTTGACAACCCAAATGGCACCACTGTGAACTCATAATGACCATACCTTGTCCTGAAGGCAGTCTTGTTGATATCTTCTTTTTTAATCCTTACCTGATGGTATCCTGATCTAAGATCTATCTTTGAAAATATATTTGCATCCTTCAATTGATCAAAGAGATCATCAATCCTTGGCAGAGGATACTTGTTCATAATAGTCACTTTATTCAACTATCTAAAGTCAATGCACAATCTTAATGTTCTATATTTCTTTTTCACAAACAAGATTGGGGCACCCCAAGGTAACACACTTGGGAATATATACCCCTTCCTCAGTAGTTCTTCAAGCTGCATTTGCAACTCCTTCAATTCTGGTGTACTCACTATGTAAGGAGTCTTTGACACTGGAGCTTCTCCAGGAATTAGATTTATAGAAAAAACAATGTCTCTCTTTGGGGGTAGTCTTGGTACTTCCTTGAACACATCTTCAAATTATTTTAGGACTGCATAATCTTCCAAATTTGGCTCCTTATCTTTAGGTGTCTCTTCCATATGAGCTGCAAATATTTGACACCCTTTTTTGTAACATTTCTTCAGTTGCAATGCTGAAATTTCTCTAATGGTTAATTATCTAGGAATTCCCTGCACTTTCCTTAGTTTCCCTTCCTCATCCAAGCAATTAAATGCTTTGTTGTGACAGTCCAAGAGAGCATGATGTTGGTCCAACCAATACATACCAATTAGACAATCATAGGAACCTAAAGGCAAGATGTTCAAATCTGCCTTGGTGTTTAGTCCACTCATGTCCATGAGGCATGACTTAACCATCTCATTAACTTTTCTTCTGGCTCATGTAGCTAGCAGCACCAACCAAGATTTCCCATGCTTGCTTCTTGGCAATTTCAAACTTTCCACCATCTTAGGGTCTATATAACTATGACTAGCTCCTGAATCAATTAAAATGGCAATGGTTTGGTTGTTGATCATACCTTCCACTTCAATCATGTGGGACTGATACTCTACTTGCTTGTTGTCTAGGGCTGCATAGATCCTTGGCACATATCTGCCCATGTCCTCCACTATTTCAGCTTATTGTACATTGTGAACAACCCTACCTTTTTCACCTCTGTGAGGACAATATTTGAACCTATGATCTCATTTACAACCCCAGCATTGAATAGGTGACTGCCTTGGTCTTTGACTCCTTGTGTCAATCATTCTAGGTTCTTTAGGCATTTGTTGTCCCTATGGATTATTTCTAAAGAATGGTGGCTTAGCTCCCTTCTTCCTTTGATCCATCTTGAATTTATTTTTGTCTTCCCAAGCCTTTTGAAAAGTTGGCCTTGCTTTCTGTTGATCATATAGGCATTTAGCTCACCTTATGGTCTCTTCCAATGTCTTGGGTTCATCATATTGTATTTTTTCACTGATGAATGATGGCAATCCACTCAAATACCTTTGAATTTTGACTGTCTCGTCCTTGATGAAAGAGACATACTTCAATAGTTCTAGAAACCTACTCTCATATTCATCTATGGTCATACTTCCAAGCTTGAGTTCAAAGAACTCTTTCATTTTCTTGTCATAGTATCTATTAGTCAAGTACTTCTTCTCAAAATACTTCTTGAATTCCCTCCAAGTAACACTTTTCTCTTTAATGTGTTTCACCTGCACAATTTGATCCCACCACATGGATGCCTTTCCTTTGAGTTGATAAATAGCAATTCTACCTTCTGCATGAGAAGAATAATTATGCAATTGGAAATAATTTCTCATGCCCAGCAACCATGTTTTTGCATCTTCATCCTTCTTGTGCTTACCATCAAATGTAGGAGGTTTGATTTTGTTCATTTATCCTCATAGCTCATCCACCCTAGACCTCTTATGCCTTCTGATAGGGGATGGACTTGAGTTGTTGTCTGCCCTCTTATTGGAATGCCTTGGGGATTGAGGTGGTGTTTGCTAGCACTTCTTGCTTTTCTTTTCTCATCCGAAGACTTGTGACTTCCAAATTTGTTTGAGCCACTCTCCTTATCCAATTTCTTTTCTATTGTGTTCAAGCCCTCCAATAACTTCATGTTGAAGTCATCCTGCTGCTCCTTGGCTCTCATAAGCCTTTCATTATCAGCCTTATGGATTTGGACATCCTTCTGCAAATTTTTAATGGTCTCTGCCATATTCATCTTTTCATTCCTTTCTTCTCCATGTCCATTGGAGTTTGTTCCTTCAATTCCCAAATGGACATCCATCCCTATTCTCTCATCTTGTTGATTGTAATTCCCCTGTGCCTCTTCCATTCCTATGGACTCTTCATTGATCTGATCTGATCTAGTTTTTGTTAATTCTTCAAAATGTGCAGCCATCGAAACTTATCAGGCTAACAATTCAACAATTCATGAAAAAATATGAACCATTTTGGTTCAATATATACATCAGAATTATCCCTTCTGATTTTCAGGTGTTATCACCATGACAATTCTAGATAAGACCCAAGTCTTGAGAAAATAGATGCGCGGCGCCTTCAAAGATACATATGTGAAAAAGGCGGTTTGCCGAAACCACTTTCACCAAGATGTGGTATCACGTGCTTCAATATGTCAAAACCACCACTCGTGGAACGGGCGATGGCTAGTCAGATCACCCTGTTTCACTCATTCGGTACTTCACAGTTGTATAACATCATTTGAACGTCTCCATGTAACGAACTGAAAATCTAATCATTTGAAATGGATTAGTTGAGCATGGCAACCCAACACACCTATACGAATAATGTATCTGCTTCATAATTGGGATTCTATAACTACCAATCCTCAAGTATGGAGACATCAGCTTATCCATAAACGGAGTAATCTCCAAATTGCTCGACTTTCTACTCTCTATAAAAGCATTTCAGTATCCACAAACTGAGGTACATGGACAAGGCTAAATACAGCAAGACTGATTATTTGAGCAACATGCTAGACTTTCTTGTGAATAAGGAGGAAAGGGTACTTGCTCACATTCTAGCGACTAAATTCCACACAAAGCCGGCTATAGACTCGCAGTTGGAAGTCAGGTTGAATCCCACTATGAAGGATTTAGTCATCAATAGGCCAGATGCTAAGAAGAAAAGGACCAAGTGGCAGAAGCAGGAAACCATAGATGAAATGGCCAAAAGTGTTGGAGAGAATCACCCGGTCTGGTTAGATTCTTCAAAGGAGGCGATCACTAAGCTGAAATGAGTCCTCAACTAAAATTAAGTATATTTCAGCAATTTTTGGTCATATGGTAGCAAAGGTAAGGGGCTCCATAGATGATAGGCATGTTCTTAAATGGTCCCTTTACAATATGATAACTGTTATCATTCCCTTTTTGTAATTTTGGGATTAATACGATTATATAAATGCAGAAGCAGATTTTGGATTGTTTATTACAATATTCTAACTGGTGGTGTTATGAGTCTTGTTTTCTTTCATAGTATGCTTTCTTGTAAGCTTATATTTCACTTTCATCTGTCTGAATCGGAGGAATGTAAAACTCGAAATTCATTTCTGAGATGCTCTCGGCTTAGCAATTTAGATTATATTTATTTCTTCACAACCAACTCTGAATTCATTTTAAATAATGCTCTGATGCAGTTGTGTGTCTCTTTTTCCTCTAATATCATGCAAATATTTTTTTATTATTATTAACTCAGACTCATCGCCTTCCAAACAAATTCACGCACACAAAAAAATTCAACCTGTACACCCATATTTATCATGCACAGCAACACCACAAGGTAAATCATGCTTCTGCACACCTATATCCACTATGCATTTCTTCTCAGTCGCACCAATAACTTGCGCGCACTACTTTTTCATTGTGTGAAAATATCCACAACACACAGTTTTGGTATCGCGCACTGATATTCCACATGCATTTCTCCCTATGCATTGTACCATGCCAAAGTTCAGTATGCCCCACCATGCACAATAATCTGCACACACCATTGACTACATTGTCGCAAGATAACTTATACTCATACTGTGCATGCACCAACCAAACTCCTCTAAGTTTTGCAATACTTGCACACCCCACGTGCACATTACCTTGTGTGTGCTCACCGCGCAATGCTAAATTCAGCGCGTGCATCCGCACACAATATTCTTCCACGCGGCGCCACAATTTACCATGCACACCTGCACGCCAACATTTTTCGTGCGGTGCCAAATTTTTCCATGGACGCTCTGTGACTTGAAATTTGGTCACTTTGAAATTAATCTCTTGTGAATATTTGCTTCAACTGAACCTTTCCGGCCCACCCAGGCTTAGTGTTGGAACTGAAGCTCTGATACCATATTGTAACGTCCTGTTGATGGGCGAAAATGATCGTCCATCAATTGGAAGAACGATTCCGGTCTGGGGTTGTCTAAATAACCCAAGTCGTTTGGTATAACTCATGCTGACAGGTTTAATGGCTCTGTTAGCCAATCTAAAAGTCCTAAAAGAAATAAATAAGAAACAAAAGAGCTAACTATTAAATAACCACTCAATATATATATATTGAGTATTTAAATAACTATTAAAGTACTATAGATAATATTTACATGACGGGTCTGTCTATCTTGTTTATGTGTATGATATACAAGTGGCATTTTTTAATCTAAACTCACGAAAATCTATGTAAAGATGGTTTAACGAAAGAAGATAAAGAAAGCACATAAGTTATTTTTTGTTTTTTCTTTATTAATCTAAGATTAAATAGAAAAATATGCTATGAAACAGGAGTATGTGGACGGTCAAAGCCAGACCATATATTAGAGTTTCGAAGATAAACAAACGACAAAAAAGAAAAGAACTAACCTATTAATCCATCCAACGTCTGTATAATAGAGAATATATAGCCACCTTGTCCAAGAGGTAAACCTGCAACGAACCTTAAGATTGTTCCGAATAAATTTGAAACAATATACTGGAAACTGAGTTTCAATAACAGAACGTATAATGCAAATAGTCACGGTGATCTTATGATTTACAAGCAATTACAGTGAGATAAATCTTATTGTGAGAACTTTGCATTTAAAATGTTCAACAGACATTAAAGATAAATCTCATAATTTGATTTGAATAGATGATCACCCTATATAATATCTGAAGCATCACATATGGAGAACAATTATTAATAAATTATCCCAACTCATAATAAAGCATGAAGACAAAAGCTATCAACACTTATTATCATATCAAGATAAACATAACTTGAACTAAGACACCATACACAAGAAGCTAAAGTTGTAATATGTATTTCTGTTCCATTCAAGTCTATGCATTAATTGTCCATACTTCAGCCCTAGGCCAAGATGTTTTGATTACAAAAATACGAGTTTTTAAAGGGTTTAGAAAAGATAACTGTCTCATCTTATGAGATAGCATTAAATCTCTATAATCATCTACTGATTACAAAAATAGGGGGGAATATAACCACCCCAGATCACACTAAATCTCTAAAAACTAAAAAGAGTTTGTTCATGTTTACACAAAAATGAGCCATGGATATCGATAATAAGCCCAAAAATGCTCCAAATCATTTAGTCACCATAAACTCCCAAATATCCTGAAAGAAAAAGATGAAATAAAGAAATTCAGATATACATTTAACCAATATTTTCCAAATTTCGAATAAGAATAGCCTGGCTACAAAATCTACTGATTTTGTAGCTAGTCTTATTTTAGCAACAAAATCTAATTTATTCTATGAACAAGAATGTAACACTATTTTAAGACAAAAACAAATCTTTATCTTTAACTAGAAAATCAAATCGATTCACATGATCTCAGAATTGATCATTGTTGTGACACTTTCGACATTTTTTACTATGATGTTCCTTGTTGTTTTCAGACGTTTTCCTTGTCTCTGAATAATGGACTTGAGCCTACAATTTTCATCTATTAAGGGCTCGACCAGATCGGTAAGGGTTTTGATCTGTGATTGTAAAATGGGTATGTCTGTGTAATACTTGTCAATCCAAAATAGACAAGTTTCACATTGTGAACCTGTGACGGCCGTTTGAGAATACCCACGGTTGAGTATCGGACTGTGTGCACTGTTGCCTTTAGGTTTGTTATCAAACTTGATACCTGTAATTCCTTGACTGTGCTTCAAGCAGGGTGGCAAATTATCCACAAAATTGTAAGCCTGGTCGGGATCTTCTTGGAAGGAAGGAGGGTCTTCTTCGACCAATAATCTGTCGATTTCTGAGTCTGAGCTCTCATGAATCTAGATTTTTTTGATCGAGCTCACATGAGGGTTTGATTTATTTCGTAATTTCCTTTAGATCAATCTATCTGCCCTTTTATTTTTAAAACCTAAATCGATATCACCTTTAGATGGCTTTCCCACAAGTCTGTTTGTATTCTTAGCAGAGGCATTAGGATGTACATGCTATTCATGGCTCTGCTTAGCAACTTGTGGGTTGGGTGTAGGCTTACTGAGGGTGGTCATAACACATGCCTATGTAGGTGAAGGGATCGCTCTAGTAGGAACTATGGTTTCCTCTATCGTAGGTTTTTCAACCTCTACAGCATCGGAGTCAATGAAACCGTTTTGGGTCAGGAAAACGTTCCAGTTATCATTTTGTAACTTCAATTGATGTACCAACAATATCTTTATTAAGTCATGGTGAAACAAGATTGAATCTAATTGTTGTCTTTTATACCTCTTTTCCATTTTATACAAGCTTCTCCACAGGTACAAGGGCATATTTAATTGAAACCCAATGAAATTCATAAGCAAATGTATATGATATAGAAAAACAAAACCAAAATAGCCTTCGCACGTCATGAATTGTTTCAAGACTTCTAGCAAACCATGCCACCGTGTTTTCAACAGGGACACGAGCATACCTTTTTCACAACAATTGATTTTTTGAGATGTGAAGAAAAGGATCCATGGAACCTCCTCAACCTTGGAATTTTTGAACCACTTATGCCCGGTCAAAGGAAGACCTATTGCTTGACCTAAAAAATCCTCTGTGACTTTGACCTGAATGTCTCCTACCTTGGCTAAACATTCGTCAAAATAAAGGGAAAATTCATGAGATGTTCGCAAGTTAAAACCCTGGAATTTCTCAAGAAAAACAAGCCAGCCTTGACCCTCGAGATCCTCCCTTGCATCATCACATAGGAGTAGGGTATGAGAGCCATTGGGTTCAATCCTGATGACCGGGGCCATGGGGATACAAAAGACGGACAATAAAACACAGTGAGTATGGACGGTTTCTAAGAGAAGACCAAAATGACATTTCAGACCCAAAACTCATCAATACCCTAGCGCATATGGACAGAGGTTCTTCAATACCAAATGAAAAGCATTATGTGAAATGAATGCTAGGAGTACATGCGAAACCCAAGATTTATCTCTAGGTGATGGGCTCATCGTTGTCGGACTGCCACCTCCCACAGGGTACAGGCCACGACCAAGTTCATTAATTCTTATGATTGAGCAACAAGGTGGGTTTGGTTTCTAAAGTTTAGAAGAGGAAAAAATTATAAACCAAAATGTAGTGACAAGGATACGCATGACCAAAAGCCACAAAAAAAATATCAAAGTTTAAATCAAATGGACCCTTGGTGAATCACATAACAATCCATAACCATACTTCACATTTGAGGAGTCAATAAAGAAGATGATCTTGATAGCAAGAAACAAAATATTTATTAACAAAAACTGTGGAGCCATCTACCTTTCATAAACTTTAAATAAAGCAGTAATCCAATCATAAGTTTTGATGCTTCATTTTCATGCTTTCAGTCATGAACGAAGCATGAAAACGAAAACACTAGGAATAATCGAAAGATCGCAATCGTAGTTTCAAAAACTGCTTATGAAGAACAATAATCGTATGACCCCAGGTAGGCAGCTACATAAATTATTATTTGATGCTTTAAAAAGTTGAAAATATGTAGGGCTACCAACAATGGCGACTCGCTGGCAGAAACAGTTATCTCTATATCATTAACGAGTTCAGGTTAGAAATATTTGAATGATTTCAAATCAAAGAACAACTAAAAGACATTTGAGCATCTTTGAAAATCATTACGTGGTCCAGCTTAAGATATCTTTCATTAAAAAATGAAATCTGGTGACAGACTTAACAAATGAAAGCCACGATGTTTAAGTTATTGGATCCAATGATGTTGACAGGGCTATTGTTGCCAGTAGGCATCCATAGCCTCGACAGGGATGTCAATTAACCCACTCTGATGCCTCTATCTTGTCCAAGAAAATTCAAATCAGAATGAAGGATGCTTATGATCAAAAAAATATTTTATTTTTACCTGAGAATTTTCTCTAACCTGACATCACTTCACTGTCAGCGGGCCTGTTCAGTACCCCAGCAAAGTTGTCTTAGCACCATGCATGCATTTACCCGCTGCCAGCAAACCTATTCAGTATCATGGGGGGTTTGCAAACACTTCCCACAACTCTCGGGAAAATTATTGATATAATTTATAGATATCCAGAAGAGCGGGGTGATGCTGAAAATTTCAGTCTTTGGCACAATTTGTTATTTTCTGTTTGCTTTAATTTTTGCTTGCTAACTTTCATCATGATCTAAAAATAGTTCACTAATGAAACTAATTTTTTGAGGACAGGAAGGCATCGTTGAGTTGCTTTCTTAAAAGCAGGGACAGTGTAAAGAGATTTTAATGATAGTTGTGTTTGCTCTCAAATGCAAATTGAAACCAAAAATCAATTCTCGACAAAAACCGCTTTTAACTAGCCTACGTTTTTCTTAAGAAAATACAGCAATTGATGCTCCGACAGTCCTTGACAGTTGTTTAAAGATGAAGCAATTTGTTCTTCCTTTTGAACTAAACTGTAATACAGGCATGTTTAACTTAAAAAGCCAAAACAGAAACGGTTATGTACAAAGGTGTATCTAGGATTTGTCAGGCGAAATACCTCTTGAGAACTTGGCCATTCACCGGAAAGGTGTCTAGTTGTCCCTCTAAATTCTGTAGGCGGAAAGAACTGGGACCTAGTTTTTCGACAATTAAGAATGGTCCCAACCACAGGTTTTGGAACTTAGTATGTTCCCCTTTCCCCTCATGAGGCTTATCCCACTTGAGGACAAGATCGCCTACCTCAAAATTCCTATCCGAGGCAGAACTCGAATCAAACCATCTTTTGACAATATGTTGATGCTGATCTAGTTTTTGTTTTTCTTGAGTCCTTACCTCTTCTAACTTCATCAAAGTATTAATCTAACTTTCCAAGGGAGGACAGTCCTCTTCCCGAACCTTCTGCGATAGTTACAGAGAGGGAAGAAGAACATGCGGAGGAAGAATTGCTTCCCTTCCGTAAACAAGGAAAAAGGGGGAATTACCAACAACAATTTTTGGAGTTACCCTATCAGCCCAAATTGCATTGAATAGTGCATTATGCTAGTTTTTGTGGTTTTCAAAAACCGTCCTCTTGATGATCTTGATCAGGTTCTTGTTTGTCGACTCTACCAAACCATTTCCTTGGGGGTAATAGCTAGTAGAATATTTTAGCTTTATCCCTTTTTCTAAAGCAAAGGCACTCATATCTATGGATGAAAAATAGGAAGCATTATCGAACACTAGATATTAAGGAATACTGAATCGAGTGATGATGTTTGAATAAAGGAAAAATATTACCTGACTGGTGTTTACCGATTTTAATGGCACAGCCTCGGACCATCTGGTGAAATAGTTTGTCACTGTAATGATGTATTTATGCTACTGTGAGGAGGTGGGGTTTATTGGGCCAATGATTCCGTGACCCCATTGTTGAAAAGGGAAATCCCACTGAGATAAGTTGCAGCGGGAATGCTGCCTTCTGTACTCGTCCAGAAGCCTTTTGACAAATTACACATTTGCAACATAATGTATGGGCATATTTGAAAAGCGTGGGCCAATAATACCCTGCCCTTAATACTTTGTGGGCAGTAGTGTCTCCACCGAAATTCCCACCAGCTTCCCCTACATGCGATTCTGATAAGACTATATCTGCTTCATCTTTTGCTAGACAATGCATAAGGATTTCATCAAAAAATTTGCGAAATAATATACCATTCACAAGCTGGTAAGGTGCAGACTTTAATCTCAATGCTCTCCTCTTTTTGGGATCAAGGTGACACGGAGCTAAACCATGTGTTAGATAAAACTTAATGTCATCATACCAAAGATTTGTAGAATTTTGTACATAGCAGATTTGACTTTGATTATGTCGATTTTCAATTAACATATCAGTTTGAATTTGTTGTTCTTCAAATGAATCAGTGACCAATTTACATAGACCTTGGCCTCTAACAATTTGTTCTGGGGTGATCTCAAGGTCATACTCTTGTAAGGATGTCACCCAGTTTGCCCATTTTTCACCCAGTTCTTTCTGTACTCATAAATTTTTGACAGCAGGGTAAGGAACAATGACTTTAGTTCTAGATTTCAATAGATACGATCGAAAATGTTTTACTTCTTTAAAAACAGCATAATCCTACTGATCTACAGCGGGATAATTAAGCTCTACTCCCTTAAAGGCTGAGCTCATAAAGGAAATGGTAACCTCGTTATTTTCAGCATTCTTTTGGGTTAGCACGGCGGCATAAGATCGATCGGAGGCAAACGTGTAAAGAGTGAAGTCTCGCGAAAAGTCAGGGCTCATTAAAGATGGAGCCTCCACTATGGATTTTTTTATTGAGTCAAAAGATTGACTTTCTTGAAGTCCCCAATGGTATTAAGTTTTGTAATGGCCTCACCATTTCTGAAAAACTGGGAATGAACCTTCTGACAAAATTTATCTGACCTAGAAAGGATTGCATAGATTTTTTGGATTATCTTTAGTTCCTAGATTTACTTTTTTGTGGGTCAAGGAAGAACTATTCATTTTACAATTCACCGATTTTCTAAATTTATCATGCAAATCATAAAACTTTTCTAATCTTACCACAAATTTTGGGATAGAATTTACCAGATCTGATGTCATTTCCTGAGACCTTGGGTCCGATATTACCGTAAAATTGCGGAGATTTTCATCATGGGTGCCTTCATTGATAATCGCACCTTGGAAAGTATCTTCCATGTGCAAGAAACCGATGATCTGTTGATCATCATCGAACACTCTCCAATTAGTGATGTTGATCGGGACTGATGGTCTAAACAACAACTCAATGGAAAATGCATTCGGAGAAAGGCCTTTTGCGAGAAAAATTTTAGAAGCAACATTAGCCAACAAGTCAGTCTCAGAATTATTTAATCTTGGAATGGAATTAATGTTAAATGCGAAAAATTTGTGCATTAGATTCCATACCTCGGCTTGATAACTTTTCAAGTGTGGAAATAGGCAATGAATAGAATTCCTTACCTGCCTGACCACAATTTTTGAATCACCAAATACCATTAAATTATGTATTTTCAAATCTAGTGCCTTTCTAAGTCCTTACAAAAGTGCCTCGTATTCAGTCGTGTTGTTTGTGCATTCAAATTCTAATCGACAAGCGATCAAAGTTTTGTTACCTGCTGGGTCAATGAGAAAACATCCTGCACCAGCTCCTTCTTTAGATTTGGATCCATCAAAGTAGAGAGACCACATGTGAGTCTCATCAACCATATGTGACATATTAGGGAGAACTGTCGACTGTGTGCATGTCACGAGTTCCGACTGTTGTTCCGGGTTAGTAATGGTAGAGGTTTCTTCCATGAAGTTACCGAAAAAGGTGTTCATTCCCTGCATTTTGGGTGAATTAGCAGAAGCAGTAGATGGTTCATTAACATCATTTAAATCAGTCACGGTAAGCTTGAGGTAACGCTCACGATTAATATTGATTATGTTAGACTTTCCATTCTCTGGCAGCCACGAGTGAGACCAGTCTGTCGCAAAGTAACCATGCAGTTGTTCGGACCAATCCCTACTTAAAAATAGGCCATATACTTCAAGGATGTCCAGGACAATAATATCAATAATCTGGTGAACTTTAGGATTGGAGGATAATCTGATAAGGACATTTTTTAATTCACCTATCACCTTAACACTGGTCCGATCAAGCTGAATAATTTTTAGACTTGAAGGTTGGACTTCGGCATTGATTTTTTGGCATACAGACCAAGGCATTACATTTGATGATGCGCCAGAATCTACCATACAATTATGTACATTCCTATTGGAAATTTTGAAGGTCAACAGCAAAGGTGAGACATTTCTATGAGTGTTAACAACAGAACTTTGTTGGTTTTTAGTCGCAGTCCTTGGAGTTATTTTATCTACATTTGTTACACTTTTTATAGCAAGGTCTCTTTTATCCGAGGGTTCTAGTGTCGTTTTAATGGGGACCTTTTGAGGTGTTTTAGGGTTGTTTTCTGCAAATTTGTTGTTGTTCAAATTGTTGTTTTTGTTGTTTTCTGCAATGTTCTGGAGCATCTTTTGCAGAAGAAAAGGAAATTTCAACAATTCATAAACAAAAATATTAGCTCTAAGTTTCTTAAGGTCTTCAATCAAATTGTATTCTAAACTTGAGGTGGCTGGATTCTGTTTAGTTCCAGTCTACTTAAACTATTTTTGAGGCACATTAGGTCCAATTTCAGAAGAGGGTTTGTTTTGTGTTTTGCTTTTGGTATTGTAAGGATGAACCATTTCAAAATTGGCTTGAAAGATACTATCTGAAAAATGCCCGAAGATGTTATGAGAGGATTCATCCTCTTCCACTGTTTCTTGTTCAACTACCTCTTCAGAAATCTCAGGGGGAACTAAGTTGTCATGAGCTTCAAGGATTGTCTGTATCGCATATTGTAGGCTTTATAAATTAAGTCCTTCAGAATTTAAGTTGGGTCAGTTTGTGGGAAATGGTTTTCTAAAAGGGGGTTTGTAAGACCCTTTGCTTGAAGAAGCTTCTTCAGCCGATCTCCTTAAATCTACGACTTGATTTGAAAATTTCTGAACGACCTTTTGTAAACTTTCCAGATCTGAACTCTCTGATTGAGTTTTGGTTTGGGAAGGTCTAGGAAGAATTTCTATTTTCTTCTTGGAATATGGGATAATCTCTGCCTCATTACTGATATTATCCTTTAGGCTTAGAATATCTTTCTCAATTTGGCTTGCCTCCTCGAAGGCTTCCAATAATGTTGCCTTCTTAGAGATTTTTACCCAGATTGCTATGTTTTGGTGTAGGGCTTTGGTGTAGTATGCGACAATAAGATTTTCAGTAGGCATTGAATCAATGGGGATTCGATTCTTTAAAGTTAGAAACCTTTGACTAAAGTCTTTTATTTTTTCTTTGGGGTTCATCTTTAAACTGGAGAGTTCCTTGACTAAGACTTCGGGAGATTTGTCGTCTCTGAATCTCTCAAGGAAACAAGATTCGAATCTATCCCAAGATACAATGGTGTGGGGTTGTTGGGAAAAATACCACGTAGAGTCATTGCCTTCAAATGTGTATGGAAAAATCCTACATACTACATCTTTGTGTTCTACGCTTCAGAGTCTAATGGCTAGCATGAATTTTTTTATGTGATCTTCGACGATTTGCTTAGAACCTGGATCAAATTTAGGGATCCATTTCTCCGGATGTTTAGGCAAAGGATGTTGGGGTCCAGGTATGACCACAACATCTTAATCGAGCCAAGGTCTGGCGGGATTGTTTTTATTTTCCATGGGCGTGGGTGGTGTCAAAGGCTGAGATGAAGAACTCCCTTCGTCCGATGACTCTTCTCCCAAAGAGAAAGGAGATGAAGGTGGTGGTGAAGGTGGGATACCATATCCTCCAGCTGCAAGAGTGGGGATGTGATCTGGATCCATAGGATTTAAGAGAAGACCAGTGCTTTCGAGTTGCTCTCTGATATCAGAGAAATCTAGCGGTTGATTCAGTGGTCGACCTGGTTGTCTGATACGGGCCAAAGCACTGTGTGTTCTTAGAAGTGATTGACGAACAATTTCTTGTACGTTGGACCCTGGAAGGTTTGGTGTTACTGGCTCAATGGTAATCTGTGAATTTTCATTTGAGGTGGTTGTTGTTTGAGAAGTAACATTGTCATCAGAACGACTTCTTGTTACTATAGGGGAGTGGGTGTGTGGGGGAGGAGTCTTGCAACCTCCATGTGTCATCAATCGTGTTCAGGCCCTCATTCTAGCGCCATTTGTTGACGGGCGAAAATGACCGGCCATCAATTGGAAGAACGAGTCTGGCCCGGGGTTGTCTAAATAACCCAAGTCGTTTGGTATAACTCATTCTGACGAGCTTAATGGATCCATTAGCCAATCTAAAAGTCCTAAAAGAAATAAATAAAAGAAACAAAAGAGCTAACTATTAAATAACCACTCAATATGTGTGTGTGTGTGTGTGTGTGTGTGTGTGTGTGTGTGTGTGTACATATAACTACTATAGATAATATTTACATGACAGGTATGTCTATCTTTTTTATGTGCATGATATACAAGTGGCGAGTTTTAATCTAAACTCACGAAAATCTATGTAAAGGTGGTTGCTTTAACGAAAGCAGATAAAGAAAGCACATAAGTTGTTTTTTGTTTTTTCTTTATTAATCTAAGATTAAATAGAAAAATATGCTATGAAATAGGAGTATGTGGACGGTCAAAGCCAGACCATATATTAGAGTTTCAAAGACAAACAAACGACAAAAAAGAAAAGAACTAACCTATTAATGCATCCAATGTCTGTATAATAGAGAATATACAGCGACCTTGTCCAAAAGGTAAACCTGCAACAAATCTTAAGATCGTCCCAAATAAATTCTAAACAATATGTTGGAAACTGAGATTCAATAACAGAACGTATAATACAAATAGTCACGGTGATCTTATGATTTACAAGCAATTACAGTGAGATAAATATTATTGTAAAACTTTGCATTTAAACGTTCAACAGAAAGTAAAGATAAATCTCATAATTTGAGTTGAATAGATGATCACCCTATATAATATCTGAAACATCACATATGGACAGCATTTATTAATAAATTATCCCAACTCATAATAAAGCATGAAGACAAAAGCTATCAACACTTATTATCATATCAAGATAAACATAACTTGAACTAAGACACCATACACAAGAAGCTAAAGTTGTAATAGGTATTTCTGTTTCATTCAAGTCTGTGCATTAATTGTCCATACTTCAGCCCCAGGCCAAGATGTTTTGATTACAAAAATACGAGTTTTTAAAGGGTTTAGAAAAGTTAATTGTCTCATCTTATGAGATAGGATTAAATCTCTACAATCATCTACTGATTACAAAAATAGGGGGGAATATAACCACCCCATATCACACTAAATCTCTAAAAACTAAAAAGAGTTTGTTCATGTTTACACAAAAATGAGCCATGGATATGGCTAATAAGACCAAAAATGCTCCAGATCATTTAGTCACCATAAACTCCCAAATATCCTAAAAGAAAAATATGAAATAAAGAAATTCAGATATACATTTAACCAATATTTTCCAAATTTCGAATAAGAATAGACTGGCTACAAAATATGTTGATTATGTAGCTAGTCTTATTTTAGCAACAAAATACAATTTATTCTATGAACAAGAATGTAACACTATTTTAAGACAAAAACAAATCTTTACCTTTAACTGGAAAATCAAATCGATTCACATGATCTCAGAATTGATCATTGATGTGACACTTTCGACATTTTTTACTATGATGTTCCCTGTTGTTTTCAGACGTTTTCCTTGTCTCTAAATAATGGACTTGAGCCTACGATTTTCATCTGTTAGGGGTCCGACCAGATTGGTAAGGGTTTTGATATGTGATGGTAAAACGGGTATGTCTGTGTAATACTTGTCAATCTAGAACAAACAAGTTTCACATTGTGAATCTGTGACGGCCATTTGAGAATACCCACGGTTGAGTGTCGGACTGTGTGCATTGTTGCCTTTAGGTTTGTTATCAAAATTGATACCTGGAAATCCTTGATTGTGCTTCAAGCAGGGTGGCAAATTATCCACGAAATTGTAAGCCTGGTTGGGATCTTCTTGGAAGGAAGGAGGGTCTTCTTCGGCCAAGAATCTGTCGATCTCCGAGTCTGAGCTCTCATGGATCTCGATCGTTTTGATCGAGCTCACATGAGGGTTTGATTTATTTTTTATTTTCCTTGAGATCAATCTACCTACCCTTTTATTTTTAAAACGTAAATCGATATCACCTTTAGATGGCTTACCCACAGGTCTATTTGTATTCTTAGCAGAGGCGTTAGGATGTACGTGTTTTTCATGGTTTTGCTCAACAACTTGTGGGTCGGGTATAGGCTTACTGAGGGTGGCCATAACACATGCCTATGTAGGTGAAGGGACCGCTCTGGTAGGAACTATGGTTTCCTCTATCATAGGTTTGTCAACCTCTACAGCATCGGAGTCAACGAAACTGTTTCGGGTCAGGAAAATGTTCCAGACATCATTTTGTAACTTCAATTGATGTACCAACAGTATCTTTATTAAGCCATGGTGAAACAAGCTTGAATCCAATTGTTGTCTTTTATACCTCTTTGCTATTTTATACAAGCTTCTCCACAGGTAATAGGGCATATTTAATTGAAACCCAATGAAATTCATAAGCAAATGTATATGATATAGAAAAACAAAACCAAAATGGTCTTCGCACGTCATGAATTGTTTCAAGACTACTAGCAAACCATGCCACCAGGTTTTCAACAGGGACACGGGCATACCTTTGTCACAGCAATTGATTTTTCGAGATGTGAAGAAAAGGCTCCACAGAACCTCCTCGACCTTATCGTTTTTGAACCACTTATGCCCGGTCAAAGGAAGACCTATTGCTTGACCTAAAAAATCCTCTGTGACTTCGACCTGAATGTCTCCTACCTTGCCTCGTCATCGGTCAAAAGAAAGGGAAAATTCCTTAGTGGTTCGCAAGTTAAAACCCTGGAATTTCTCAAGAAAAACAAGTCAGCCTTGACCCTCAAGATCCTCCCTTGCATCATCACACAGGATCACGGTCTGAGAGCCATTGGGTTCAATCCTGATGACCGGGGCCATGGGGATACAAAAGATGGATAATAAAACACAGTGAGTATGGAAGGTTTCTAGGAGAAGACCAGAACGACATTTCAGACCCAAAAACTCATCAATACCCTAGCGCGTATGGACAGAGGTTCTTCAATAGCAAATGAAAAGTGTTATGTGAAATGAATGCCAGGAGTACATGTGAAACCCAAGATTTATCTCGAGGTGATGGGCTCATCGTTGTCAGACTGCCACCTCCCACAGGGTATGGGCCACGACCAAGTTCGTTAATTTTTATGATTGCGCAACAAGGTGGGTTTGGTTTCTAAAGTTTAGGAGAGGAAAAATTTATAAACCAAAATTTAGTGACAAGGATACACATGACTAAAAGCCACAAAAAAAATATCAAAGTTTAAATTAAATGGACCCTTGGTGAATCACATAACAATCCATACGCATACTTCACATTTGAGGAGTCAATAAAGAAGATGAGCTTGATAGCAGGAAACAAAATCTTTACTAACAAAAACTGTGGAGCCATCTACCTTTCATAAACTTTAAATAAAGCGGTAATCCAATCATAGGTTGTGTTTCTTCATTTTCATGCTTTTAGTCATGAACAAAGCATGAAAACGAAAACACTAGGAATAACCGAAAGATCACAATCATAGTTTCAAAAACTACTTATGAAGAACAATAATCGTATGACCCCAAGTAGGAAGCTACATAAATTATTATTTGACGCTTTAAAAAGTTGAAAATATGTAGGGTTGTTGTTGACGTGCGAAATTGACTGCTCATCAACTGGAGGAGTGAATCTGGTCTGGGGTTGTCTAAATAACCCAAGCAGTTTGGATTAATCCACTCTGACAAGTTTAGCGGATCCTTTGGCCAATCTAAGTCCTAGGAAAGTGAAAAAACCAAACTAAAGAAACTAAGTGAAAAAAAGCTACTGCAAACTATATACAAGTCTGATATATTTCACAATTTGCTAATTAATATTTATACAACAGTAATCCTACTTGTTAAATTTACAGCGTATTGATATATTTATATTTCTATTATATTTACAGTATTCACAAAATGCAAGTTTTGATCAAAATCTGCAAAATCGTATATGAATTGACTTATGACAGCGAAGCTAGTGTTTTTTGACTTTTTATAAATTTTATGAACTGGAAATGAAATGGCAGCTATCTAGCTAAGAAATAAAGAATAACACTCTGTACTATGTATCTAAACTACAGAGAAATTTTTATATTAATTAAACTATTAAAATGAAACTAGCAGACTGACCTGAAATATCATCTCCTATTTGTCCTGTGCATATCATCTATGTTCATTGTTTGATGAGGCCAACCCGCACCAGATTTTCCAATACTTCACGTAAACACAAAGCAACAACGCTTTGAATGCTAATGACAAAATAAGTAAGATATGTAGCGACAACAATTTATCATTTGACAAACGATCATATTAAGATAAATCTAAGTATGATAATTTGTATATAACTGTTCATTGAACAAAGAAGATCAACCTTCTGATCATCAAACGTAAACAGATTTATTGTTGTATATAAAATGAGAGACATAAGATATGGACACTATTTAAATCCCATCACATCAACCTGTAACAAATTATGATATCTAAAGTAGTCAAAAATTTGATTACAAATTGAAATGAACAAAAACTTGAACAAAAGTATGATATATTGAAGCTAAAGTCATACAAACATCCACTTTCATTCAAGTCTGAATAATCACCAATCCATAGTCTCTGCTCCCAAGCAGCGATGGTCTTTGTTTACAAAATAATACATTTATAAAGGCCACAGGCTCAAAACATTCCCTGTTGAAATTATCAAATTTGTTCCAAAAATTGTGGAGAATACAATCTCCCAAATTCCTATCCCTATCTAATACTAACAGCCTAATATAAAACTATGTAAGGAAATAGAATGTTCAGAAATGCCACTAGTAATCCAATTTCCTTTAAAATTCGTATGTACCTGTAAATGCACAAGAATACACGATTTCAGATTGCAATTTAGTTGTAAAATCAAAAAAAAATCAAAGTTTTATGACTAGCTACAGAATCTCATGATTTTGTAGCTAGTTATTATTATAAACAGAATCGTGTTTTATTCATTCAATCAAAACAGAAATGGATGCGATTTGAGCCAACAAATCCTATATGCTAATTCAACACAAACAAAATCATTTTAAAATCACTCTTGAAATACCATACCTCGGTTTCAGGGATTCGTTTTGATCAAGCTATTTTTGAATTGACAATGGCAGTGGTCGTTTCTACATTTTTAAAGACAATGGAGACTGTGGTCTTCTGGCTTTTATCATTAGCTTGCAATCTGTCATTTTCTTTTGTTAGCACATTTACTCAGTCCTCCAAGGACTTGATCCAAGATTGGAGCAAAGGGACGTCTGTATAATATCAGTTAAGCCACGTCTTACATTCGTTGCACTGTGGTTGAACAGGCTGTTTATCCATAGGTGAGGAACTTCTTAATTGACCAACAGTTTCTCTGTCGAGTTTGATCCCTGGGAAGTTAGGGTCGTCTCTAAGACATAGTGGGAGGTTAGTCACATAGTCATAGGGCCTAGCTGAGCAAATTCTGTGTGAGTATGGATACTCTTCGGTCAGAAATCGTTCGATTTCGAAATCGAAATCTTCACTCAACAGAATTGGCTTTTGGTCTATGTTTTCTTTAGGTTTGTTACGATCACACCTTGATACCCAGAGCGCGGCCTTTTTACCCTTGCAATTGATATCACTGTAACTTTTACCCTTTTTCTTTGTAGACCTCTTAATAGGCTTACCACCGTCTTTCGGACAAGAGTCAGGCAAGGTGTCAGGTTGGGTAGCATTCGGGTAGGTTGAGGGTTCAACAGAGGGCAAGAGCGTAGGAGGGGGAATGACAGGCCCAACAAGGGTTTCTGTAACAACATTTTTGTCAACTTGTCCAATTTCAGGACTGGCAAAACCATTCCTCAACAAGAAAGCGTCCCAACAATCGCCATTCACCTTCAACTGATGAATCACAATAATTTTAATTAAACAGTGGTGCAAGAGGCTGGAGTCGACTTTCTCCCTATTGAAACATTTATCCATTTTATATAAACTCCGAAGGAGGAAATGTGGCATATTTAAGGGAAAATCTATGAAAATCATGAGCAGTCGTAGGTGGTATAGGAAAACTAGACCGTATCTACCCTCGCATATAACAAACTGCTTGATAATAGCCAACAAATCATGCCATCTAGACTTAAGAGCTGTAACGGGCATACCTTTGTCGCAACTGTTGATCTTCCTTGAAGTAAACAGCAGTGGCCAGGGTACTTCGTCAACCTTCAAATTTTTAAACCACCTTTGTCCCTCGGCTAACAGACCAGTGGCTGAGATAATGAAACTCTCGTTCAACTCGAGCTGGATGTCTCCAATTTTGGCTTTGCACCCATCGAATGTTAGTATGAATTGTTGAGCAACTGCCAGGTTGAAACCCTCGAACTTCTCAATAAAAACTCGCCAACCATTCCTCTCTAGGTCCTCTCGGGCGTTTTCAAACAACAGCAAAGTTTGGACACCATTGGGTTCAATTCGCACTACAGGAGCCATAGCTAATAGCACAAAATCAACAGGGTAATCGGAAAGAGGGTTTGACAGGGTAGACACAGAAGCATTTTCCCGAAGCTTCCCCAACACAAAGCAAAGGCAACCTGACATGCAAGACAGAGCGTTAATGCTTATGTGTGCAAGGATGGTGGAGTAAATTGGAACCATGCAAGAATATCATGTTGGGTTGTACAACCAACGACGCCTTTGTACATTCAAATCATAACAGTGCATATCCAAAAGGATTTTAATCAACATGTCAAATGAATTATCACATAACCATGATTTGACCCAAAAATCAATATGTTCAATCAAACCATTGTGTCGATGATTTTGTAAATCAACACCATATTAACAACAATCAAAAGCATAATGTTTGGTGTTTTGATAAATATGTGACTAGTGGTGTGTTTGAGGTCAAAGAGTTATAACCACATAAGAAAATAGGTTCATGATAAACCAAATGATCATTAATGTAATCAACATGGATTCCGACTGTGGTTTTTCACGCTTGCAGTCGTGAAAATGAAAACGAAAAGCAAGCATGCAAAAGCGAAAGAATAATGGTGTCATTTAAAAGTTGTGACGAGTAATGAAAGTTAAAAAAACCTTGTGTAGGCAGCTTGTAAAGAAAAAGATAGAGATTAATATGGTTGCCAACAATGGTGACACACTGGTAGAAGCAGTTATATCTACCAAATGAACAAGTCCAAATTAGGATAATGAGAAAAACTCCAAATCGAAAACAACTAGAAATCTATTTGAACATCATCATCAATCATAAAAAATCCAGTTTCAGATTGCTTGTTATTTTAAAAGATGAAAACTGATGACAATATTAACAAAAGCGAGTCACGATATTAAGGTTAAAATCTCCAATACTGTTGACAAAGCCATTGCTGCCAGCAGGCATCCATAGCCTTGACAGGGATGCCATTTAACCCACTCCAATATCTGTATCCTGCCAAGAAGTTCCAGATCAGAATAAAGGACATTTAGGGTCGAAAGATTCCATATCTGAAAATTTTCATATACCCGACATTGCTTCGTTGCCAACGGGCCTGTTCAGTACCTCGGCGAAGTTATCTTAGCGTCATGCATGCATTTACCCGCTGCTAGCATACCTGTTCAGTATCCCAGTGGGTTTACAAGCACTTCCCATAGCTCTTTAATGATTTATTTGGTTTTAAAGATATTTAATCGAGCGGGGTGACGCTGAAAATTGTGATATTTTGGACATATTTTAATAAATTACATACCTTGAGAGAATTTTTTTTTTTTTTAAACTGTCCTTCATTAAGATCTAGAGATAGTTTATTGATAAACCAACCTTCGAAGGCAGAGAGACATCTCTGAGTTGTTCTCTTAAGGAACAGGGACAGCTTAAGAAGAAATGGATGATCATGAAAAGCTTCAGTTACAGATTGAAATCAAGAAACGTCTTTCAATCAACCAGCTTTCTTTAAAATGGCTGTAAACTTCATAAGCATATCATAATTGATGTTTAAACAGACTTTCAGCAGTCATTTCAGAGGAGAAACTTTTTTTTTCTCTTATTCTGAACAGTTCATGATGCAAGTATATGTATTCCAAAAGTAAAAACTGGTAAGCATAAGGGAGAAATCAAAACCAAAACAGCAAAGAAAAATGAAAATCAAACAAAGGAAAAAGAAAATATTTACATAGTGTACACAGGGTTGTCATCAAGTGAAATACCTTTTTAGAGCTTGGCCATTCACCGGATAGGTGTCTGGCTGTCCCTCTAGACTCTGTAATCTGAAAGAGCTGGGACCCAATTTTTCAGCAATAAAAAACGGTCCTAGCCATAAATTATGAAACTTCGTATGCTCCCCCTTTCCCTCTTGTGGTTTGCCCCATTTTAGGACAAGGTCACCTACTTCAAAGTTCCTGTCAAAGGCAGAGTTGGAATCAAACAAGATTTTAACCACAAGTTGATGCTGATCCAACTTTCGTTTTGCTTGAGCCCTCACTTCTTCTAGTTTTAATAATGCGTTAATTCGATTCTCCAAAGGGGGGAAGTCATCTTCTTGTATTTTTTGTGATAGTTGTAGTGAGGGAAGAAGAATATGTGGTGGCAGAATTGCCTCTCTATCGTAGACGAGAAAGAAGGGAGAGTTACCCATAGCAGCTTTCGGAGTTACTCTATCAGCCCAGATTGCATTTAACAGTGCATTATGCCAATTTTTGTGGTTTTCAGATACCGTTCTCTTGATGATTTTAATCAAATTTTTATTAGTAGATTCTGCCAATCCATTTCCTTGAGGGTAATAGCTGGTAGAATATTTTAATTTAATTCCCTTTTCTAGAGAGAAATTACTCATCTCAAGAGACGAAAAATAGGAAGCGTTATCGAATACTAAACAGTCAGGGATACCAAAACGAGTTATAATATTTGAATTTAAAAAGACAATTACCTTACTGGTATTTACAGCTTTTAAAGGGGCAGCTTCGGACCACCTAGTGAAGTAATCCGTGGCCGTAATGATAAACTTATGCTGCTGTGAGGATGGCGGATTGATCGGGCCTATAATATCAAGACCCCACTGCTGAAAAGGGGAGTCTACTGAAACAGGCTGCAGAGGGAAGGCTGGTTTCTGTATTCGTCTTGACGCTTTTTGACAAATAACACACTTGCGACAAAAGGCATGAGCATCTTTAAAAAGTGTAGGCCAGTAATAACCTACTCTATATATTTTATGGGCAGTGGTATCTCCACCAAAATGCCCACCAGCTTTTCCTGCGTGCAATTCTAATAAGACCTTTTCTGCTTCATCTTTCTCAAGACAGCGCATTAGTACTCCATCAAAATTTTGACGAAACAGAATACCATTAATCAATTAAAATGAGGCAAATTTCAATCTTAGCGCTCTTCTTTTAATGGGATCCAGGTGATGGGGGGCTGACCCATGTTCAAGACAGAATATTGCATCATCATACCAAGGACTAACAGGGTTTTGTGCACAGCAGATTAAATTTTGGTAGTGTTGTCTTGGGTTTGACACATCATTTTCCTCTTGTTGTCCTGCCACTGAGTTAGCAACTAACTTTCATAGCCCTTGACCTCTCACTATTTGTGCTGGGGTGATTTCTATGTCATACTCTTCTAAGGAGGTGACCCAGTTCACCCTCTTTTCGCCTAGTTCTTTCTGTACTAACAGATTTCTGATGGCTGGGTAAGGGACAATAATTTTCGTCCTAGATTTCAAAAGATAAGATCGGAAGTGTTTACTGCTTTAAAAATAGCATAAGCTTGCTGATCTACTACTGGGTAATTGAGTTCTATGCCTTTGAAGGCTGAGCTCATAAAGGCACATGGGACTTCATTGTTTTCAGCGTTCTTTTGAGTTAGGACAACAATGTAGGAGCGGTCAGAAGCAAATGTGTAGAGCGTGAAGTCTTGTGAAAAGTCAAGGCTCATCATAGAAGGAGCATCTATTATGGCCTTTTTTATTGAATTAAAATATTGGTTTTCTAAGGGTCCCCAATGATATTGTACGTCCTTCTTTATTAAGTTCTGTAAAGGTCTCACCATTTCTGAAAAACTGGGGATGAATCTCCTGACAAAGTTTATCTGGCCTAAGAAAGACTGCATAGACTTTTTTGATGAGGGAGGGGGGAGTTTCGAGATGAATTGAGTCCTTTCAGGGCCGATAATCATCCCTTCAATTGATACAATAAATCCTAAGAGCTTACCTTGTTCTACTGCGAAGATAGATTTTTTAGGATTCAAGGAAATGTCGTACTTACGACATCGCTGTAGAACGGATTTCAAATGAGCTAGGTGATCAGCTTTGTTTTTCGAGAATACAGTAACGTCATCCAGGTAAACTACGATAGATTGATTGATTAAGCCTCGAAAAGTGATGTCCATCGCTCTCTGGAAAGTGGCACCATCATTAATGAGTCCAAAGGGCATCTTCCTATAAGCGTAGGTGCCCCATGGAGTGCGGAAGGTAGTTTTAAGTTGGTCTGGAGGAGACATCAGGACTTGGCTATACCCTGAAAAACCATCCAAGAAGGATAATATTTTAGAACCAAATACCTGTTGAAGGATCTGCTCCATGGGTGGGACAGGGTAGTTGTCTTTATCAGACACTTGATTAAGGTTTCGGAAATTGACGCATAGTCAGATTTCACCACTCTTTTTCTGGACATGGACAAGATTAGAGACCCATTGCGTGTGCCTAATTGGGAATATTATCTTAGCATTCAGGAGTTTATTTAATTCTTTTTTGACAGTCGGTTCAAGTTTTGGGTGCATTTTTCTTAACTTTTGTTGAAATGGCAAGGTTTGGGGTTTCATAGGAATGACGTGTTGTATGATGTTAGGATCAAAGGTTTTTAGGTCGTTACACATCCACGCAAAAACATATTTGAATTCCTTAAACAATTTAATAAACGTCGCTTTCTCTTGTTCAAAACACCCCACCCCTAAATTAATGCACTATGGATTGTCATTAGTTCCCAAGTTTACTTTTTCATACGATAAAGAGGAACTATTTCTTTTACAGTTGACTGATTTTTTGAATTTGTCTCGAAGATCATAAAATCTTTCTAATCTAACTACAGATTTAGGGATAGAATTTACCATGTCCAATGAAGATTCAGGAGATCTCGGATCTGGTATTACCATGAAGTCACGAAGATTCTCGTCATGAGTGCATTTTTCGATCACTGCGCCTTGGAAAGTTTCTTCCATATGCAGGAAACTAATAATTTGTTGATCATCGTCGAAGACTCTCCAATTCGTAATGTTGTCGAGGATGGATGGCCTGAACAATAGTTCGACGGAGAATGCATTCGGGGACAAGCCTTCTGCAGGAAAGAGTTTCGAAGCTACATTAGCTAACAAATCGGCTTCCGAATTATTCAATCTAGGAATAGAATTTATGCCAAAAGCAGAAAATTTATTCATCAAATTCCATACCTCAAATTGGTAGCTTTTAAGATGCGGAGATAAACAGTGGATAGAATTTTTTACCTATCTAACCACGATTTCTGAATCGCCAAAGACAGATAAATTTTGAACGTTCATATCTAATGATTTTTCGAGGCCTTACAATAAAGCCTCATATTATGTTGTGTTGTTTGTACATTCAAATTCTAACTTGCATGCAATCAGGGTTTTGTTACCTGTTGGATCAATAATAACGCAGCCCGCACTAGCTCCTTCCTTGGACTTTGACCCGTCAAAGTAAAGAGACCATATTTGATTTTTGTCGGGTGCATGAGACCATTGGGTAGAAACTGTTGGTTGCATATATGCCACAATTTCGGACTGCTGCTCCAGGTTAGTGATAGCGAAAGTCTCGGCCATGAAATTGCTGAAAAAGGTATCCATCCCTTGTATTTCTGGTGAATCGGCAGAAGGTGTAAATGGTTCATTGGGATCATTTAAATATGCCACTGTGAACTTTAGGAAACGTTCATGATTTACCATGATTTTGTTGGGCTTTCCATTCTCGGGCAGCCACAAGTGAGACCAATCCGTTGCGAAATATCCGTGTAGCTGTTCTGACCAGTCTCTGCTTAAAAACAAACCATAGACTTCTGGAATATCTACAACAATAATATCAATTACTTGATGAACTTTGGGGTTAGACAATAATCTTATAAGCACATTCCTTAATTCACCTTAACTTTAACACTAGTTCGATCAAGTTGGATGATCTTTAAGGTGGATGGTTCAACTTCAGCATTAATCTTCTGACACACAAACCACAGAATTACATTGGAAGACACTCCTGAATCTACCATACAATTGTGCACGTTCCTATTAAAGATTTCAAAAGTTAACAAAAATGGAGGGACGTTTCTGCGAGTACTAATGGTGGAAGCTTGTTGCTTTTTACTCGAGGCCTCTAAAACTAATTTATCTACATTTGTTATATTATTTACAGGAAGGTCTCTCTTCTCATGAGGATCAGAAGTATTCTTAGCAGAGGCCTTTTGAGGAACTTTTGGGTTGTTCTGAAAACCTTTGTTACTGCTTGGATTATCATTTTTGTTGTTCTCTGCGATATTCTGTAACATTTTTTGTAGCAGAAACAGAAATTTTAATAATTCATAAACAGAAATGTTAGCCCTTAACTTTTTTAGATCTTCAACTAAATCATAATCTAAGCTTGGGTTCACATAATTCTATTTAGTCTCAATTGTTTTAGACTGTTTTGGGGGCAAAGTTGTAGTGTTTTCAGAAGAAGGCTTGTTTGTTGTCTTACTCCTAGTATTGTAGGGATGTACTGTCTCAAAATTATCTTGAAAAATGCTATCCGAGA
This sequence comes from Picea mariana, assembly GCA_032191745.1. Classification (NCBI taxonomy): domain Eukaryota; kingdom Viridiplantae; phylum Streptophyta; class Pinopsida; order Pinales; family Pinaceae; genus Picea; species Picea mariana. The sequence continues at coordinate 114,987 of JASDQU010109075.1, forward strand.
AGTGTCCAAAAATGTTCGGAGAAGATTCATCTTCTTCAACTATCTCTTGTTCAACTACTTCCTCAGGGATCTCAAGGGGCATCAAGTTATTCTGGGCTTCTAGAATCGTTTGAATAGCAAATTGCAGGCTTTCTAGGTTTAAGCCTTAGGTATTTGAATTAGGTCAGTTGGTGGGAAAAGGCTTCCTAAACGGGGGTTTGTAAGGCCCTTTGCTCGAAGAAGCTTCTTCGACCATCCTTTTCAAATCTATAACTTGATTTGACAGTTTTTGAATGACTTTTTGTAAGTTTTCTAGATTTGAGCTTTCAAGTTGTGCTTTGTTTTGGGCAGGTCCAGGGAGGATTTTGATTTTCTTTTTGGAAGATGAACTAGTCTCTATTTCGTTGCTAGTAGTGTCTTTTAAGCTGAGGATGTCTTTCTCAATCTAACTGGCCTCTTCAAAGGCCTCTAACAACGTGGCTTTCTTAAATCTCTTTACCCAAATGGTTATACTTTGATGTAAGGCTTTCGTATAATATGCTATGATAAGATTCTCAACAGGCATCGAATCCATAAGGATTCGGTTCTTTAGTGTTAAGAATCTTTGGTTAAAGTCTTTGATTTTCTCTTTGGGGTTCATTCTTAAACTAGAAAGCTCCATGACTAGAACTTTTGGGGACTTGTCATCTCCAAACTTCTCAAGAAAACAGGATTCAAACTTCTCCCATGACACGGTGGTATGGGGTTGCTGGGCAAAGTACCAGGTAGAGGCATTGCCCTCGAAAGTGTAGGGGAACAATCTATAGACTACATCTTCGTGCTCGACATTATGGAGTCTAATGGCTAACATAAAAATTTTGATATGATCTTCGGCGATCTGTTTAGAGTCTAGGTCAAATTTAGGGAGCCACTTCTCCGGGTGTTTGGGCAAGAGATGTTGAGGCCCAAGTATGGCTACTGCACCTTGGTCGAGCCAGGGTCTAGCAGGATTTTTTTGGTTGGCCATTGGTGTGGGTGGTGTTGAAGGCTGGGATGAGGAACTGCCTTCGTCAAAGGATTCTTCTCCCGAAGAAGAAGGGGATGAAGGAGGTCGTGAGGGTGGTATTCCAGATCCTCCTGCTGCAGGAGTGAGGATTGGATCTATAGGGTTTAAAGTGATATTAGTTCTTCCAAGTTGTTCTCTAATATCAGATAAATCTAATGGTTGGTCCAAAGGTCAGTTTGGTTGTCTTAAACGGGCGAAGGCACTATGTGTTCTTATGAGACATTGGCGGACAATCTCTTATACGTCACCACCTGTAGGATTTGGAGTTATTGGTTCGACTGTGATCCATAGATCGTCGTTTGATGTGGTTGTTGTTTGAGGGACAATGTTGTCATTTGAATGACTTCTTGTCACTATAGGTGAGCAGTTGGGTGGTGGAGGATTCTTACGACCACCTCGTGCCATTAATAATTTGCAGGCCCTCCTTCTAGCGCCATTTGTTGACGTGCGAAATTGACCGCTCATCAACTGGAGGAGTGAATCCAGTCCAGGGTTGTCTAAATAACCCAAGCCGTTTGGATTAATCCACTCCGATAGGTTTAGCAGCTCTGTTGGCCGATCTAAGTCCTAAGAAAGTGAAAAAACCAAACTAAAGAAACTAACTAAGTGAAAAACAGCTGCTGCAAACTATATACAAGTTTAATATATATTCACAGTTCGCTAATTAATATTTATACAATAGTAATCCTACTTATTAAATGTACAACGTATTGATATATTTATATTTCTATTATATTTACAGTATTCACAAAATGCAGGTTTTGATCGAAATCTGCAAAATCATATATGAATTGACTTATGATAGCGAAGCTAGTGTTTTTTTATTTTTTATAACTTTTATGAATTGGAAATGAAATGGCATCTATCTAGCTAAGAAATAAAGAATAACACTCTGTACAATGTATCTAAACTACAGAGAAATTTTTATATTAATTAAACTATTAAAATGAAACTAGCAAACTGACCTAAAATATCATCTCCTATTTGTCCTGTGCATAGCATCTACGTTCGTTGTTTGATGAGGCCAACCCGCACCAAATTTTCCAATACTTCATGTAAACAGGAAGCAACAACGCTTTGAATGCTAATGACAGAATAAGTAAGATATGAAGCGACAGCAATTTATCATTTGACAAACGGTCATATTAAGATAAATCTGAGTATGATAATTTGTATATAATTGTTCATTGAACAAAGAAGATCAACCTTTTGATCATCAAACGTAAAGAGATTTATTGTTGTATATAAAATGAGAGACATAAGATATGGACACTATTTAAATCCCATCACATCAACCTGTAACAAATTATGATATCTAAAGTAGTCAAAAATTTGATTACAAATTGAAATGAACAAAAACTTGAACAAAAGTATGATATATTGAAGCTAAAGTCGTACAAACATCCACTTTCATTCAAGTCTGAATAATCACCAATCCATAGTCTCTGCTCCCAATTAGTGATGGTCTTTGTTTACAAAATAATACATTTATAAAGGCCACAGGCTCAAAAAATTCCCTATGGAAATTATCAAATTTGTTCCAAAAATCGTGGAGAATACAATCTCCCAAATTCCTATCCCTATCTAATACTAACAGCCTAATCTAAAACTATGTAAGGATATAGAATATTCAAAAATGCCACTAGTAATCCAATTTCCTTTAAAATTCATATGTACCTGTAAATGCACAAGAATACACGATTTCAGATTGCAATTTAGTTGTAAAATAAATAAATAAATCAAATTTTTATGACTAGCTACAGAATCTCACGATTCTGTAGCTAGTTATTATTATAAACAGAATCTTGTTTTATTCATTCAATCAAAACAGAAATGGATGCGATTTGAGCCAAAAAATCCTATATGCTAATTCAACACAAACAAAATCATTTTAAAATCACTCTTGAAATACCATACCTCAGTTTCAGGGATTCGTTTTGATCAAGTTATTTTTGAATTGACAATGGCAGTGGCCGTTTCTACATTTTTAAAGACAATAGAGCCTGTGGTCTTCTGGATTTTATCATTAGCTTGCAATCTATCATTTTCTTTGGTTAGCACATTTACTCGGTCCTCCAAGGACTTGATCCGAGATTGGAGCAAAGGGACGTCTGTATAATATCGGTCAAGCCACGTCTTACATTCATTGCACTGTGGCTGAACAGGTTGTTTATCCATAGGTGAGGAACTTCTTAATTGACCAGCAGTTTCTCTGTCGAGTTTGATCCCTGGGAAGTTAGGGTCATCTCTAAGACATGGTGGGAGGTTAGTCACATGGTCATAGGGCCTAGCTGAGCAAAGTCCATGTGAGTATGGATACTCTTCGGTCAGAAATCATTTGATTTCGGAATCAGAATCTTCACTCAACAGAATTGGCTTTTGGTCTGTGTTTTCTTTAGGTTTGTTACGAGCACACCTTGATACCCAGCACGCATCCTTTTTACCCTTGCAATTGATATCACTGTAACGTTTACCCTTTTTCTTTGCAGGCCTCTTAACAGGCTTACCACCGTCTTTTGGACAAGAGTTAGGCAGGGTGTCGGGTTGGGTTGCGTTCAGGTAGGTTGAGGGTTCAACAGAGGGCAAGAGCGTAGGAGGGGGAATGAAAGGCCCAACAAGGGTTTCTGTAACAACAGGTTTGTCAACTTGTCCAATTTCAGGACTGGCAAAATCATTCCTCAACAAGAAAGCATCCCAACAATCGTCATTCACCTTCAACTGATGAATCACAATAATTTTAATTAAACAGTGGTGGAAGAGGCTGGAGTCGGCTTTCTCCCTCTTGAAATGTTTAGCCATTTTATATAAACTCTGAAGGAGGAAATGTGGCATATTTAAGGGAAAATCTCTAAAACTCGTGAGCACTCGTAGGTGGTATAGGAAAACTAGACCGTATCTACCCTCGCATGTAACAAACTACTTGATAATAGCCAACAAATCATGCCATCTAGAATTAAGAGTTGTAACGGGCATACCTTTGTCGCAATTGTTGATCTTCCTTGAAGTAAACAGCAGTGGCCAGGGTACTTCGTCAACCTTCGAATTTTTAAACCACCTTTGTCCCTCGGCTAAAAAACCAGTGGCTAAGCTAATGAAACTCTCGTTCAACTCGATCTGAATGTCACCAATTTTGGCTCTGCACCCATTGAATGTTAGTGCAAATTGTTGAGCAATTGCCATGTTGAAACCCTCAAACTTATCAATAAAAACCCGCCAAGCATTCCTCTCTAGGTCCTCTTGAGTGTTATCAAACAACAACAAAGTTTGGACACCATTGGGTTCAATTCGCACTATAGGAGCCATAGCTAATAGCACAAAATCAACAGGGTAATCGGCAAGAGGGTTTGACAGGGTAGACACAGAACCATTTTCCCGAAGCTTCCCCAACACAAAGCAAAGGCAACCCGAAATGCAAGACAAAGCATTAATGCTTATGCGTGTGAGGATCATGGAGTAAATTGGAACCATGCAAGAATATCATGTTGGGTTGTACAACCAACGGTGCCTTTGTACATTCAAATCATAACAGTGCATATCCAAAAGGATTTTAATCAACATGTCAAATGAATTATCACATAACCACGATTTGACCCAAAAATCAGTATGTTCAATCAAACCATTGCGTCGATGATTTTGTAAATCAACACCATATTAACAACAATCAAAAGCATAATGTTTGGTGTTTTGATAAATATGTGACTAGTGGTGTGTTTGAGGTCAAAGAGTTATAACCACATAAGCAAATAGGTTCATGATAAACCAAATGATCATTAATGTAATCAACATGGATTTCGACTGTGGGTTTTCACGCTTGTTGACGTGAAAATGAAAACGAAAAGCAAGTATGCAAAAGCGAAAGAATAATGGTGTCGTTTAAAAGTTGCGACGAGTAATGAAGGTTCAAAAAACCTTATGTAGGCAGCCTGTAAAGAAAAAAATAGAGATTAATATGGCTGCCAACAGCTGCCAACACGTGCCCAACCACCCATGGTCGGGCCACGCTACACGAGGGAACACTTTAATTCTCTCGCTCTGGAACATACTATAACATACCCAATATTCAACTGAGTTATGCCACATAAATTTTCTCTTCAAACTGCATGCAATTATAACATATACATACAACGCTCTTGCAGAAGCTTTACATATAAATGTAAACAAACAATCGCATTATGTAAATATACGTTTTCATACTGAAATAATAGTAAACACAGACATGTAGCATATACAGGGAAATACACATAGACATACAGACAGTTATAATCACACATATGATAAACGGTAACATAAGTGCATAAATAACAATGCAGCATGTAAATTTATCACACGATTGGTACTTATCTTAGAAAKATTGTCACCAACTGCGTACAGGTCATCCACGAACCTCTCAACCTTAGACTACATTGTTCATCACTCTCAACAGTGAGTCAACCCCGAGCTGGGACTAAACTCCACCCGAGTAAAGGGATTCCTAAAAGGCTAAAGGATCACAGACAACAGGAAAGACTATGTCTCAGGTTCTCACTCAACTAATAGCCTACAGCCTCTCATTCCCCACATGTATGTCCCACCCAGGGAAATGTGCCCCTTCTCTGCTCAACAGTCCCTCGGCTGCCCCACTTCCCTTCCAGGGCTTCAGCAACAGGCCAGACAGGAAGTCTCAGAGCACCGTAGCTGCAGTTTATCACCTTCAGGAAATCAATCCCTCGACAATTATCTCACTCAAAAAATTTCTCACAGGCCTAAAAACAAGCTTCCTCAATCCCGCTCCCAAGCTAACCAGGTACACCAACCAGATATGGTTATGGAAACAGGCTCAAATACAGTGAAATGAATGTCTGAAGGATAATGGACTGCGTGAGTGAAAATGGTCATGGAATCATTGACTGGATGACTGAATGATGGAAGGAACCATGGAAGAGATGATCATCTGAATGATGGTCAAGATGATTGTAAGAATGATCGTGAGGATGATGGTTAGGATGATGGAAAAAAGTGTGTAAATGCACTAAGTCCCCACGATATGTATGCATGTCCCCAACTTGACACTTGTCATGTTGGAAGCTACTTTGGTCCACTTGTCCCCAACTTTAGAACTTAGGATAAAATAATTATCCATACTTTATGTTTTAAGAATATTAATATAATATTCCTTTTTGGCTTAAGCTCTCTAGCTTATCTCTTTCCCTTAACTTTTGGCCCTCCCTTTCCCTAACTGGTGAAGTTTAGTCCCCCATATCTTTTATCGTGGTTGGTCTGCGTGCAGCGATGTATTTTATATTAATCATGAGACATATACAAAATATACGCACTCCCCTTATCATCTAGGTGCACTGGCCTAATTCCAAAACATAAGCATCCCAGCTTATAATAACTGGCTCACCATCCTATAACACATATCATATACACAAGGCTCGTTGACCTCCATACTATGTGCACTTTAGTTACTGTGCGGAGTATCCGAAAATGTGCACACTACACTATTTTATTGCGTAGTACTTGCGCGCACTATGCCATGAAAAGTGAATTACAAAAATGATGTCAAAACAGCTCACCAGCTTAAGTACACTTACATTACATTTACAATTGGGTTCAGCCGAGGGATATTACAATCCCCTCCCCTTATTTATGCACTGACCTCAGTGCATCATATACCCATATAAAACAAAGTTTTCATGAATCCTCAAAAAGATGTAGGTATTCTATCCACACCGCATCCTCATGCTCCCAAGTGGCATCCTCAGGACTGTACCAGGTCCATTGGACCTTTACAAGCCCTATGGCTCGATTCCAAAGCTGCTTGATTTTACGGTCCAAAATGCGCATCGGATGCACTTGAAAAGTGTCGTCTTACTCCACCTAAATCGCATTCCAATCAATAACATGATTAGCATCAGATATATATTTCTTTAGCAATGATACGTGGAATACATTATGAATAGACATAGATGCAGGCAATGCAATCATATAAGAAACTGAGCCAATCCTCTCTAGGATTTCAAATGGCCCACAAAATATGGCTGCCAATTTGGCGCAGCTTCCCAGCTTCAGGGAACTCCTGTTAGCTTTCACTTTCAAGAAAACATGATCACCCACTTTGAACTCTCTGTGGTTTCTATTCTTATCGGCATAACATTTCTGCCTGTCTTGGGCAGCTTTTAAATTCTGCTTAATTTTTTATCATTTGGTCCTCCATCTCCTTGAGCAACTCTGGCCCAACTATTGTCCTATCAGCTGGATTATCCTAGCTCACTGGAGTATTGCACTTTCTGTCGTAAAGTGCTTCAAATGGGCTCATCTTCAATGATGCCCGATACCCATTGTTGTAAGTAAATTCTACCAAGTGCAGGTAATATTCCCATTTCAATGGTTTGTCCATCACATACATCCTCAGTATGTCTTCTATCACACTATTCTCCCTCTTTGTCTATCCATCAGACTCAGGATGATAAGTTGTACTAAAGTTCAGATTCATTCTGAATCCTTTCAACAATCCTTTCCAGAAATTCGAGGTGAATTTCAGGTCTCTGTCGGACACAATTGTTTTAGGAATTATGTGCAGTCATGCCACTTCCTTCATGAAAATATCAGCAACATCTGTTGCCTTGTGAGTAGTTCTCAATGGAATAAAATGGGAAGCTTTTGTAAGCTTGTCCACCACCTCCATGATCAAATCATGCAGCTTGCATGTTCTAGGCAATCCCATAATAAAATCCATTGTCACCACTTCCCACTTCCATTCAGGAATGGGCATAGGTTGCAGCAACCCTGCTGGGTGCCTATGCTCATCTTTAACTTTTTGGCATTCCATACATCTAGCAATGTATTCGGCAATTTCTCTCTTCATACCTAGCAAAAAGTAATGGCTCTTGATCGCTGCCATGGTTTTCTGATATCCAAGGTGTCCTACATAAGGGACACTATGCATTTCATGAAAAATCATACATTTCAAGTCCTGGACATTTGGAACAAAAATTTTGTTCTTGTGCAGCAGTATTCCATGTATTCCCAAATTATAATTATCCACCTTTTTATGGTATTTTACCATGTTGTAGCTTTGCTACCAATTCTCTATATTGCAGATCTGCATTTGCAGGCTCCAGAATTTTACTTTTAATATCAATCTGATACATGCTAATGGTTGTATCATGTAGTTCATGCACCCTCCTTCTGAGTGCATCAGCCACTTTATTCTCTTTCCCCTTGATATGCTTTATATCAAAGTCATATTTGCTTAAAAATTATAACCATCTGCTTTTCCTAGCATTTAGATTTGGCTAATCAAATAAATATTTCAAACCATTGTGGTCTGTTCTTATCTCAAACCTCTTCCCCATGAGGTAGTGTCTCCATTTCCTCAAGGCATGCACTATGGCTGCCAACTCTAAATCATGAGTGGCATAGTTTCTTTCATGCTCCTTCAACTTCCTTGATTCATAACATATAGCAAACCCATTTTGACTGAGGAATCCACCAAGTCCTTCATTACATGCATATATGCATACAATGAAATCTTTGTTTGGGTCTGCAAGCCTTAGTATTGGAGCGCTTGTCAATAATTGTTTCAAGTGTTGGAAACTCTTTTTGCAATCCAGTGTCCACTGAAACTTCACACCCTTTGTTTGCAAGGAAGTGATTGGGTCTGCAATCTTTGAGAATCCTTCAATAAATCTTATGTAGTAGCCTACAAGACCCATGAATGATCTTACCTCTATCACATTCTTTGGCACTGACCATTCTCTAATGGATTCTATCTTTTTAGGATCCACTGCTATCCCATCCTTTGAAATGATATGCCCCAAATAATGAATTTGTTTCTGATAAAATGAGAACTTGCTCAATTTTTCATACAATTGATGCTCCCTTAATACTTGCAACACCATCCTCAAATGATGTTCATTCTCTTCCTTTGACTTAGAATATATAAGAATGTCTTCCAAAAAGACAATGACAAACTTGTCCAGATATTCTCAGAAAACACCATTCATTAAGCACATGAAAACAGCTGATGCATTTGACAACCCAAATGGCACCACTGTGAACTCAGAATGACCATACCTTGTCCTGAAGGCGGTCTTGTTGATATCTTCTTCTTTAATCCTTACCTGATGGTATCCTGAACTGAGATCTATCTTTGAAAATATCTTTGCATCCTTCAATTGATCAAAGAGATCATCAATCATTGGCAGAGGATACTTGTTCTTAATAGTCGCTTTATTCAACTGTCTTAAGTGAATGCACAATATTAATGTTCCATATTTATTTTTCACAAAAAATATTGGGGCACCCCAAGGTAACACACTTGGGCGTATATACCCCTTCCTCGGAAATTCTTCAAGTTGTATTTGCAACTCCTTCAATTCTGGTGTACTCACTATGTAAGGAGTCTTTGACACTGGAGCTTCTCCAGGTATTAGATTTATAGAAAAATCAATGTCTCTCTTTGGGGGTAGTCCTGGTACTTCCCTGAACACATCTTCAAATTCTTTCAGGACTGCATAATCTTCCAAATTTGGCTCCTTATCTTTAGGTGTCTCTTCCATATGAGTTGCATATATTTGACACCCTTTTTTGTAACATTTCTTCAGCTGCAATGCCGAAATTTCTCTAATGGTTACTTCTCTGGGAATTCCCTGCACTTTCCTTAGTTTCCCTTCCTCATCCAAGCAAGTAAATGATTTGTTGTGACAGTCCAGAAGAGCATGATGTTGGTCCAACCAATCCATCCCAAATAGACAATCATGGGAACCTAAAGGCAAGATGTTCAAATCTGCCTTGGTGTTCAATCCACTCATGTCCATGAGGCATGACTTAAACATCTCATTGACTTTTCTTCTGGCTCTTGTAGTCAGCTGCACCAACCAGGATTTCCCATGCTTGCTTCTTGGCAATTGCAAACTTTCCACCATCTTAGGGTCTATATAACTATGACTAGCTCCTGAAACAATTAAAATAGCATTGGTTTGGTTGTTGATCATACCTTCCACTTCAATCATGTGGGACTGATATTTTGCTTGCTTGTTGTCCAGGGATGCATAGATCCTTGGCACACATCTGCCCATGTCCTCCACTATTTAATCTTGCTGCACTTTGTGAACAGCCCTAACTTTTTCACCTATGTGAGGACAATCTTTGAACCTATGATCTCCTTTACAACCCATGATGAGGGTGGAGCAGTACGCTCATGCACAGAAGATCGAAACATTGCAGGAGGAAGCATACAAGGTGACAACAGAACTAGCAGCTACATAGGGAATGATCAAGAAAGTGGTACAAGAAAGTGCAAAAAAATTGAAGACCCATATTACTATAGAGATGACCAAGGGAATTGTGCAGCACGAAACACAAGCAAGGAAAAATATCACAACTGCAAGGGAAACATTTCAGAAGTTAATGGAGACCTGGAAGAAATTCTAAAGTCGCTCGGGATGAGCCACAGGTGAGTGTTGGGGGCCTGTTAGAACAGGTCATTTTGTGACAAGTTTGGGGAATCGCATAGAAGCAAACCGCATGACAAGTCAACTAAGGAGTAGTGTGTATAGAGGAAAGGAAGACAATTAGCGCATTTTCGGGAGTCAACACATCAAAAAGATGAAAAATAGTTATAATAAGTTAGACCTTTTGGTCCATTTTGTAATTGGATAAGCCCTAGTATCAATGTATAAATATGTAATGGGTTTTGGGTAGAAGGGGTAAGAGATATGATGATAGTGAGATCAAATGAGAGAAGAGTAGTTTATCCTGTAACAAGATTTGGAGAGGAGAATGAGAGAAGTGTGTAATGTATGCAAGAATGGCTAGGGAAGTTTGGGAAGAATTTATTTATCTTATGTTAACGCAATGCACACCTGTCGTAAGGACTGAATATGAATGAATAATATAAGAAGCCAATCGTTATGGACATAGCCCAGTTGGGGTGAACCATGTTAAATTCATGTGTTTTGATGTGTTTGATGCCATGATGTGTTGGTGTACTCTGTTTATTTTACACATGTAATAGATTCTTATGGGTTAAAATGAATATGTATCTGATGGTTCCGTGCACATATTGAATGATTAAGTAACATGAATGTGTCATACGTTATTACGCTATTATGATTTCACATACAGGGTATATTTCATGTTGAATGAATGTTAAGTCAGAATGAATGTTAGAACGGTCTCCATTCTCTTCATGACTGCAGAAGTCAGGTTCTTATAGTCCCCCTAGGTACCTCAGGTGAGACTTCACCTACTTGTGGGTGATGCTGAAAGGGTTGGTATCTTTAGAGTTTTATTGGTGATTTAATGTTGAACCGTGGGTCTTCCCACTGCACGCCAACAATACCTATGCCCGAGAGACCCTGATAAACAAATGGTGCAACCCAATGAACTGAGGTCAGTGAAGAGGACACATTCCTTGCATAATCCTTGATAAAAGAATAGTTACAACCTGATGAACTAATAGCAGTGAAGGGGGTACATTTATCGCATTGGGTCGGTCAATAGGAAGAGAGCTGGTGGAAATCGGGATAGTTGTAGGAGAATGCTAGTGGGTTATGTATCTATATTTTGGGGTCAGAGTGCTTATGTATCTATATTTTGGGGTTATAGTTCCTATGTATCTATTTTTTGGATCCAAAACACCAATGTATTTATGGGTTTTAGGGTTGGAGCTCCTTTGTATCTATATTTAGGTTGGAATGTTTGTGTGATATTAGGCCAAAGAGCCTATATGTTGATTAAAGGTCAAGGAGCCTAGCATTGTAATTGTATGAACATCGTGTGGTGTTGTGCAATGAGAATAGTGCAAAAATAAGGGGGAGGTGAATGTAAAATATCCAATTTTTATTCCCACAAATTATAATGTAATTGTATAAATTTGAATTAGGTTGTTGAGCCGATATGTCAAGGCGAAGATCCCACGTTGATTTAATGTGGCCAGGAGCTGAATTGTATAGTATATACATTGAACTGATTAATAAAAATGATAATCATTGGATGTGATACAAGAGGGATGAAAATGATGGGGGGGAAATGATTCCACAAGTGAGGGGGGTACAAGGGGGAAATATTCATGGGTATTAATCCAACCCACATTCCTGATTTTATTATTATCATTGTGTATAACCTTCTAAATTTTTGTGGAGTGTTACCAAAGCCAATCATTAAACACATATAAGAGGGTGGGTGTGAGGAGTCAGATACCATAGTTATTGGGAGCATGGGTTTGAATTACAATCATCTTTGGGAAGAGTGTGAGTCAAACAAGCAAGGGAGAAGAAGGGAAATTGGTATGCATAAAGCACACAGTTTTTACATGCAGTTTTTTGGTGGCAAGAGAGGTGTTGAGTGTTAGGAAGAGCACCAACAATGTTGTGCTTGAAGGAAATCATGGCTTTGTTGTGCTTTATGATGAGAAATAGGCATGTGTGCCTATAAAATGGGTTGTAATCTTGTAGAGGGTTTTCTTGTTGAGGAAATGGCTCAAGAGTCTTGTGAAGGTTGTTCTCTTAAAGTAGCTTAGAGTTCATGAAGTCCTTGGTTGAGATTTGTTGGCCAACCAAGTGCACTGGAAGCCCTGATAAATGAATGGTACAGTCCAAGGGGTTATGAGCAATGAAGGGGGTACATTCCTTGAGTTGTACAGGTTGTGGGGAAGAGAGAGTTGGTGGATTGAAACTATTGTAGGAGTAGAACCTGGATTTTTTTGGTTGTTGAGTGTGGAGAGTGAATAGCCAAAGGGACAGATCTCCTTTTGGACTCATAGTCTCAGTTCAGGGGTGGCCTACTGTTGAGAGAAAATGATCAGTAGTGCATATGTCTAAGAGTTTCATCCTTTGTTCGCAACTAGTTGGTTAATTATTAACAGATAAGTGTCATCTTTTTTCTTTTTGTTTATTCCATTGTGTAAATGGTTTAGATGAATGTTGGGTATTTTGTTGTTGCTTGAATAGTTGCACTCATGGTTTTCTTCATGTTGTAGATGCATTTAGAATTGTGTTATTAGCCCAATGGTTAAATTTATGTGTGATATGTGGTTGGTAATCTACAATAAGTTATTAAGTAGAAATTCTTAATTTTAAATGTGTTTTCCATTCGTAATGTTCCTCCGTTAGACTGGGGTATGTTACATTGGACACCTCATGACAACACAAGTTATATGCCAATTTGGAGAAGTGTTCCTTTGGAATGTAGAGAATTCAATATTTGGGATACATCATGGATGAGCAGGGTGTGTGTGTGGATCCAGCCAAGATCCAAGTCATCCACAATTGGTTGGCCCTGAAGACACTGACCGAGCTCCGCAACTTCTTGAGGCTCACCAACTTCTACCACAGGTTTGTATTGGGTTTCTCTCATACTTCTTGGGCCCTAAGCCAGGTGACCAAGGGTGGAACAAAGGCTAAGTTTGTTTGGGCCGCATCACAACAGAGAGCATTAAAGGATTTGGGATTCTCCCTCTGCTCAGCACCAATCCTTATTCTTCCAGACCTTCAACAACCTTTTGAGATTGAGATAGATGCTTCAGATTATGCTATCAGTAGAGTCCTCACTCAACATGGGAATTAAGTGGCCTAACACAGTGAAACATTACCTGATGTTGTTCATAGATACCCCACCTATGACAAAGAGATGCACGCCATTGTGCAGGCATGTCGAAAGTGGAAGCATTACATTATGGGAAAGGAAACAATCATCCACACTAGTCACAGGCCTCTACAATTGATGCAGACACAATGAAAGTTACATAATGACTACCATTAGAAGTGGTCCACATGCCTGCAAAAATTCCACTTCAACATTAAGTATAAGAAGGGAAACACCAACCATGTTGCAGACTACCTTAGTCGACCCCTAATTGTGGTGCTAACCAAAATTCTTAACTCTTGTAGGCATGAGATATCTGAGTGGTCACAATTATACAATGGTGACTTTGAATTTGTTGCTACCTATCAGACATTGAGTGCAGGAAAATCAGTTCCATGCTCTCATCTCCATGATGGACTACTTTGTCATTTGAGCCATCTTTGTATTCCTTCAAGCGAGCATGCAAAGCTAATTTAGGAATCTCATTACAGTCAGGCGGTGAGACACTTTGGTGTGGAAAAAAGAGTGGCAATACTACAAAATAATTTGTATTGGTCAAAGATTCAACAATATGTCTGTAAGTATATCATATCATGCATTGCCTATGCCATTGCCAAACCCACCATTAAGAAACAACGGCTATACACCCCTCTATATACTCTTGATAGGCCTTGGGAGTCCATCTCTATGGATTACATGTCTGGTCTACCTTCAACCAAGAATGGTAATGACGATGTCTTCGTGATCATTGAATGATTCTCTAAGATGACAGTTTTTGGCACCCTGCAAGAAGAGTATCAAAGCCGAGGCCACCGCTAAGCTCTTCTTTGAACATGTTCATGTTCATTTTTGGCTCTAAGAGAATATAGAATTAGTATCAATAGGAGTAGAAAGCATGATAAAGTATTATCTTGAGAATTATTGTAATAGAGCTTTAGTACCTGGGTAATCGGGTAGAACGACTAAGGGTATGGTTGAGCCTCCTTAGTTGGCTCCTTGAGATATTGGGATTAGTACTATTGTTCAACCTCGCACATATATTATAGAGCTATAGCACAAGTAAACCCTTGTTTGTATGACCCCTACAAACCCTAACCCTTAAGAACAAAACATAACAAAAAAGGAACATAAGGGATATTTTGTCATGCAACCTTACGTCCTAAATCCGGGTTGTAAAATTCCTACACAATTTTCCCAGTTAACTATTTGGTCGTTTTGTCACTGTATTATTATGCAGGACAAAGTATAACTCCAGAGGAGTTATAAAAAAAAGAGTATATTGGTCCCTCTGATGCCCTTATTTGAGATCTCTCCCATTGGATTCCTCTCTTCACCCTGATCGCCATGGTACCTCTCATTTTTTAGTTCTCTTTTCCCATGGACCCACCCCCCTTCCCAACACCCTTATTTGAAACCTATCCCATTCAATTCCCCTTGTTGTGCTGATCGTAGTGGTATATATCACTTATCATCCTTTTTTAGTAGACCCACTCCCCATCTCAAGCACCCCGACTTTCCAAATGGCCACAAATCGGAACCAAGACCTACAGGACGAAATCAAATAGAACAAGGAAAACATCTAGAAAATGTCTTCTGACTCTGATATCTTCTAGGACCAAGTCAGGAACAAATTTTCCAAAGTAATGGGCTAACTTGAAAAACTCACGGGCAAATTTGACACCATCCAAGCCACTCTCAACCAGTTGTTGAACCGACCTGAGGCCCCCCCCTTCTCTGACCAAACCTCCCACTTAGATGGTGTTAAATCCTCCCATACTATGGCCTTTCATTCCAAATCCTTTCATCGTGACCCTTGTCTTCCCTGTGTTGAGGTCAATAAATTTGATGGCTTCGATCCCATGGGTTGGGCCACCTAAATGGAGCATTATTTATCTTTGCATGGCATTACTAATGAGTTGGAAAAACTTTGTTATGGTGTTCTCTATCTAGATCCTGAAAGCTAGCAATGATGGAAATGGCGTAAAAATGCACACCATAGGTATGTTGCTTGGACCTAGTTTATTGTAGAGCTTTATGAATGCTTTGACAACGACACCCACCATTTAGGCCAATTGACCAAGTTGAAACAGTTTGGCACAGTGGAAGACTTTATAACTTCCTTTTATCACTTGGATTTCGTAACGGAGGGCATGACAGATGCCTTCTTCAGGAAATGTTTTATCATTGGTGTAAAGGATGAAATCTGCACCCAGATCCTCATGGCTCGCCCCCATATTTGGTTGGAAGTTACTAAACATGCCAAAGAATCACAACAGGTTGTATTTTCCCATAATCGAAAACCCTCTTTTCTTCCTCGCCCTCGACCTACAAATCCTGCCCCTGATGCCCTCCTCTCAAGATCCATAAATTAACTCGGCCAGAAATGGTTGAACGCCAACTCAAGGGTATTTTCTATAATTGTGATGGAAAATATTTTTCAGGGCACAAGTGTAAGGAATAGAATATTTTTATGGCCATTCCCGAGGATGTTGTTGATGAGGAGACTAAATTTTACCCTGTGGAAGAGCTACCCCCAACAGATGATCCTACTTCTCCCTCTAATATACCAGAAGTTGAATCGTTGATTTCACTACATGCCCTCACTGACTTCTTTGCTCCCCAAACCCTCAAGTTAATTGGCTACATTAAGCATGGGAAATTCATAATAGTCATTGAAAGTAGTAGCACCCATAATTTTATTGATCATCATATTTCTCAGGAAATCAATTGTTGTATACATGTAGTCAACGATTTTCAAATCATGATTTCTAATGGTGGTTCCATGAAATGTGGTGGGCATTGTGAAAATGTGTGCCTACAAATTGGTTAGTACCACCTAAAATATCATATGTTTACTATCAACATGGGAAGTTGTGACATTGTGCTCGGTGCTAAATGGTTACACACTCTTGGCCCCATCCTCTTGGAATTTAAGGACCTCACCATGCAATTCTGATAGAAGGGATGACAACATAAATTCAAAGACATCACAGCATGCTCACTTGAGATCATTCGTTCTCATCAAATGTAAAAGCTAGTAAAAAAAGGTCATTTACACCAACTCCATTCCATTTACACCATTGAGACACCCTATGTGCACCCTAACTTTCAATCTATACTCTCCCGACACCAAGCCATTTTTAACACTCCCCATGGACTTCCCATTTCTTGTGGTGCCCATGATCATTCCATTCCTCTAGTACCTAGCAATATTCCGCCCAATGTTCACCCTTATCATCATCTCTTTGCCCATAAACATGAATTTGAGAAAAATGTTCAATATTTGCTAGAATCAGGTGTTATCCATCCTAGTACCAGCCCCCATTCTTCTCCTATACTCATGGTACTCAAGAAAGAAGGAACTTGGTGCATGTGTCTTGATTTGCATGCCCTAAAAAAACTCACAATCAAAGACAAATTTCCCATTCTTGTCATTGACGACCTTTTGGATGAATTGAGTAGTGCTTAATACTTTACAAAAACTGATCTTCATTCTGACTACCACTAGATATGTATGAAAGAGGAAGGCATCCACAAGGTTGCATTTAGAACTCATGAGGGTCACCATGAGTTCTTGGTCATGCCCTTTAGCCTATGTAATGCCCCCTCCACTTTTCAAAGTCTCATGAATCATGTCTTCCATCCTTTCCTCTGTCATTTTGTCTTAGTTTTATTTGATGATATTCTCATCTATAGTAAAACTTGCAAGCCCATATCACCCATGTGGATCAAGTTCTCCATTTATTGTCTAAGCAAAAACAAATTCTCAAACAATATAAATGTGATTTTGGTGCCTATGAAGTCGAGTATCTGGGTCATATTGTAGGCAAGGATGGTGTACAGGTGGATCATAAGAAATTTGAAGCTATGAAGGATTGGCCTCACCCTAAAACTCTTAAAATCTTGTGTGATTTCTTGGATTTAACGAGCTATTATAGTAAGTTTGTTCAGAATTATAGAAAAATTGCAACTCCTCTTAGTGCTCTCCTTAAAAAGAATGCTTTCAGCTGGAATCCAACAAATAATCAATAATTCCAAGCCTTGAAAGAGGCTATGTGCACTACTCATGTATTGGCACTACCTGACTTCATCGATGCTCTTGTCTTGGAATGTGATGCATTAGGGAAAGGAATTGGGGCAGTCCTCATGCGAGATGGTAAACCTTTGGCTTTCACTAGCAAACAACTATCATAGTGACATTTGGGCCAATGAACCTATGAAAAGGTAATGTTGGCTATTTTGCATGCTATGGATCTATGGCATCCTTATTTATTGTGGCAACACCTCCAAATTAAAAATAATCATCGTATCCTTAAGTGTTTTCTGGAACAAATAATTTCATCCTTGGAGAAACAAAAATGGGTGACCAGGCTATTTGGATATGATTATCAGATCATCTACAAAAAGGGAAAATAAAATGTGGTTGTTTATGCTCTTTCAAGGAAATATGAAGAAGAAGGGTCCCTCTTTTTCCTTTCATTCATTGTAGCAGGCTAGCTATAGGTAGTTAGCTAAGAATGGTTGCAACACCCCACACTTTCTAGCTTGATCCAAAAATTGCATTAGGATCTTCAAGCTTCTCTAGTGTACTTTTGGCATAATGAAGAGCTTCACTATAAAGGTTGCTTGTATTTAATCAAATAATTTAACCTTAAATATGCAGTCCTCTCTGAGTTTCAAGCTTCACTCGTAGTTTGGAATTTAAGGTTTACAAAAACATGAACGGGTCAAACATTCTTTTTTCTAGGATGATATGAAACAAGACATCTGCACCTTTGTGGTTGAATGTGATACATGTCAACACAATAAGGGAGAAACAGTCAAAGCTCTAGGAAAACTCCAACTGCTCCTGATTCCACCTTCTATTTGGAGGGATATTTCTATATATTTCATTTTTTTCTTACCTAAATTGAGCAATAAGTCAATCATCATGGTGGTAGTAAATCGTCTTTCCAAATATACTCATTTATGTGCTCTTCAACACTCGTTCACTGCATCCACAATGGCTCAAATTTTTTTGGATAAAATATTCGAACTCCATCGCATGCCTCATTCTATTGTCTCTGACCCAGATCCAACTTTCACCAACATTTTTTGGCAAGAATTGTTCCAACTCTAGGGAACCCAATTTCATCTCAGCATCGCCTATCATCCCCAGAATGATGGAAAAACGAAAGTTGTCAACGAGTGTTTGGAAACATATTTGCGGTGTTTTTCATCCAATAGACAAAATAAATTATCTTAGTGGTTACCCCTGGCTAAATGGTGGTACAATACATCTTACCATACTACCACTTGCATGACTACTTTTGAAGCAATCAACGGAAAAAATCTATCGTCGGTTCTCTCATACATGCCAGGTGTCTCCGAGATTTAGGAGGTTGACAACAATCTTACAATCCAAGCATCCATTCTTCATAGCCTCAAAGAAAATTTGGTCCTAGCTTAGAATTGCATGAAGTAACAAGAAGATCGGGGTCATTATGAACATCAATCCGCTGAAGGGGACCATGTGTTTCTTCATCTACAACCTTATAAGAATAATTCACACAAAGATGAACAATGTTAGAAACTTGCCCCAAAATGAAATGGTCCTGTTATCCCCCACTTTTAGGGATAACTAGGAAATCATGTCTCGAGGCCCAAAGGTCCTAGACATGGAGTACCAAGAGTCGTATCGACTTGAGCATGGCCTTGGAGGGCCCATCATTTCTCCCTTTAAATGCCTCCACTTTTTCAATAGTATCAACATCCATCACCTTCAGCTTGGTCCTGTATCAGATATGGTTCTTGCTCCATGAGGTAATGAGTCTAGGTATCATTGTATGTGTCACTCTGATCCTCAAAACCTTTGAATATGTGCATTTAATTCCTTTTGTTTCTAACAAATGCTTGGATCTTATACTTGTCCACTTGACCATGTCTGGGGGGAACGACAGGATGCCCTAGTAAGCTTGTATCAAAAGGTTTTGAGTTGCCACCTGGGGAATTTATGAAAAGTCATCATCCGCTCCCGTCATATTACCACTTTTTCATCTTTCTTCCCTCTCATCCACCCCATTACACTGGTTCGGGCATTGGGTTGGCCAATTATTTAAGGGTTGTACCTTGCCTTGTGGGAAGAAGGGGCTAAAGGCCTAGAAGGTAAAAGCAAACTGGCAAAAGATAAAATCATAAAAAATAAAACCTCAAGATGCTTTGCCCAAGGATCCCCAAGAATGCAATAAAATGCTTCTCAACAAGAAATAAGAGGGACCCATAAAAAATAATAAAACAAGACCTAGTCAAAGGATAGGGGGTCTCATCACGAGCCAACCTATCAGGTCCATGGGTACCTAGCAATATGACACTACTAACAGTTGGTTACCACACCTAGGTAGTGGCTCTTGCTTGCATGGCCAAGAGAAAGGGGGTCTCATAATGAGCCAACCTTCTCATTTCTGTGAAAGTACTTTTGGGTAACACTGCCACCACTGGTCACCACGGTCACCACATCATGGTAGTGTCCCCTGATTAGCCTCTTGAAAGAAAAAAAACAATAAAGAAATGAGAATAAAATGGCATGAATGGGCTTGGAAATGTTTGCATCCAAGACAGGTGCATCTCACATTCTACAAATCCGCCCACAGGTAAGCCTTGCATTTCCCTGCTTTCACTGCACCCCTTGTCAGGACATCCCTTATCCACCTCACCCATTTACATGACTTGGATTTAACCTCTTCCAGAAACATCCCTTTTCCAGTGTACACTATCCCAATAGGATGCCTTGTCACCTCCTCCAAACTTGTATTGCATATTTGTATAATGTCTTTGAGCACTTGACTGGGGTAAAAGGCTTCCATTAACATGTTTAATAATATTAATGATGAGATGTGGTTGACATTGTTATGCTCCCTGTGAATTATGAGCCCATGGAGGGCGTATCTGTTGATGTGTAGGATCATACCCAACAGATAGGTACCACATTGGACAGGTACACATGGGGAGATGATTAGTTTTGATGTCCATGGGGTTGAAGATCCCACTAGATGGATGTTGAGACCCTAATAGGGGGCAGAGACAAGACAGAGGGGTTTGCACCAGAGAAGAGGAGGATGTTCCACAAAGGCACCATGGAAGAGCCTTACCTAGGGGGGTTTTTCCCTCTTCATTAAAATGTTGGCCTTGGAAGGCCTAGGACGTCACCCAGGAGGCTCATGGTGTCATCCAACTTTAGGGACGTTTTGAGAGATAGTCAGGCGTGATTGGCACATATGGCATCTTGAAGAAGCCCAAGGAGGTCTAACGTCTTGCTCCAAGAGGCCTATGCTACCCTAAAAGGGGATAACGTCACCCTAGAAAGGGCATGGCGTCTCATTATTTTCTTGATTAGGGTTTTATTATGACATTTTGATGTAAAACAATATTATTGTGTATTTTGGCCTTGTCGGCCTTTTGATGACCTAAAATTTAATTAAGGTCATTGGTATGGTATATATTGAGGGTTTTCACTCTCATATTTAGATCATCTTTCACTCACTCATTAGTGAGGTGTGAAATTTGTGCCCTATTCTATAGTTTTGGCTAAAATTTTGAGGTGCACTTGTTGAAGGAAGACTTTTCTTGGCATTTTTGGCATTTCTCTTGGTGGAAGGTTTACAACTAGGGCTTTTCTACATGGTTTCTTAGTTTATGTAAGTGAATTTTTGCAACACTTCTTGATTGAATGGTTATAGTATTATTTACTTACATTTGTTATTATAATTTGTTGAATCAAACCCTAGGTGACAAGCACATGCCAAGGTCCTTGTCTCATGTCCCTATTAAGATTAAGAGCTATTTGATTTGTTGAAGTAAGATAGAGCCTTTCCATAGAAACACTCTATCCATATTATTCTAGCCTATCTATTTTTCATCTTGTATTTGAGCTAAGGAAGGAGAAAACACACTAAGGCCTAGGGTTTCTACACCTTAGTGAGTTGTTTTCCCTAGCATCTTGTTGATGAAGCCTTGCTATAGCAACACTTCATCATTAAAACCTCTTGTCTTTAGACATTTCATGTATTACTCAAGCTAGTTGATTTTTATCTTGCCATTGAGCAAAAGAAGGAGGAGAAAGCACTAAGGCCTAGGGTTTCTACACCTTAGTGAGCCTTTCTCCCCTAGGGTTTCATTGTTGAGGCCTTGCTTTAGCAACACCTCAACATCCAACCCTCATGTCTTTAGTTTTATCATTATCATTTAGCTGTTCAACATTTGAAACTATCTTTGAATCCATTTTCCCTAGTAACGCACTGATCTAAGACCCCTTGTGTTGAGCACCTTGATCACACACACATCTAAACTTTGAAACAACCTTTAACTCTTGCTAACCCTAGCTTTCGACTAAAATCTACTAACCCTGCTGTTGCTAATATGTACTTGTGCTATACTTATACCATTGCAGCATTTATTGTATCTTTAAAAGCAATTGAATGATTGGCTAAGGCGTTGTTTTCTAAGTGTTGATATTGTTACATTGATTGTCATTAACATTTATTGTGAAGTGACATGTTATAATCATTGCCATTATACATCATTGAATTTCTTCATTAATATTGCTTGTCAATTTCTTTATATCAGAAGTCCATGATTATATGAAGTACTAACCAAGCAATTGATCTTGCATATGCATAGTTTATTTGTTGCTTTGTCTTGGGCAAGTACACATTTTGGTTATTATTCATCTTTATTAGCTGATTAGCCAGGACTATCTGATCGATGGTGACTTGTGAGGGGGAATTCATCACTTAGCCTCTTATCCTTTACCTTCTCAAAACCCCAGGTCATCGGGGACGTCTCCCCTAGGCCTTACCTCCCTAAACAAAAAGAGCTATCACATTGAGGTGACAGTGGTGGAATAGTCTTAGTTACGCCAGTTTGCTCTCCTTTCATCCATATTTTACCTTAACTACAAACTGTGCGATAACATTTTGGCATTGTTGTCAGGGAACACTGAGTCAATTCTCCTCAAGACTACACTTTTCGGTAAGCCTTGCCTCAAGAGTCTTTATCTTACAAGCTTACTTGGCAACTCCACTTAGGGTGTTTTCCCTTTTCCTTTGATAGTTTCAAGAAAATTATCTGGCGACTTCACAAACCACAAGGATGTACAATAACCCTCCTCAATCCTTCAGAAAAGCCTCCACGAAACTCTCCTATAGTAAAATCCCTTTTTGGAGGGAGTCTTCCTTTGAACACCATGTCTAGCACAACAACTTAGACCAATGCACCAAACCCAGCCAATAACCAAAGACAATGGTCATCTACTCTTTTCAAACCGCTAGACATGTCAGCCATACCAGGATACCCTATGAAAATGCCACCTAAGTATGAGAAGTGATTGCCTAAGTTTACCGGTACTGATGAAATCAATGTTGAAGAGCATATGAGGAATTTTTGGGTGTTTTTTCAGCTTCACCCCATTAGTGATGATGTTAAGGACCTAGTCATGAAATTATTCTTCGCTACCCTCCTTGATGCTTCAAGGTGTTTATATCATAGTCTTCTCGATGGCAACATTAAAACCATCGACAAACTAGAAGAAGCCTTTCTCAAGAGATGGAGTAGCAAGGAAGACCCCAACATGCTATTAACTAGGCTAAATTCCCTTTGGAAGTATGAAAATGAGACCATTTGAGAGTTCCATACCAGGTTTGAAAGTCTATTGCAAAATATCCCTGTAAGACATCATCCAACCGATAATTACCTTGTCTATATCTATACCAAATATTTCACTGGTTAACTAGGGTATCTCCTCAGAGACAAAAACCCCCAAACAATCCAAGAAGCTCAAGAATTGGCTACCAAGATTGAAGGCAACCTTCATTCATCTAATATTGAGCCTTTTACAAATCCAAGGGGGAAAATGGACACTAAACCCAAGATAGTCCACAATACTATGCCTAATTCCGACCTTTGTGCCAATATGGCAAAATTACAAGAAACCATGGATGGCATGATAAAAAATCAAGAGATAATGATGAGTAGAATTGTCAACTTGGAAAGATCCCAGAGCCAAGCACCTAGGGTCCCGTACAAAGGTCAATTCCAAAAGGGGAACCAATTCTATAAACCAAATAATGATCAAGAGGTTCCAAACACTTTAGCTCCTGCAAATGTAGTGGATGAAAATCCTTGGTGTTTGCAGTGTAGTGAAGCACATTGGGAACATGAATGTCCTTACAACAATGATGGCCATGAACAAGTGAACAATATAGGTCATGTCATGGAAGGCCTCCAAGTAAATATCACTCTTGAAGAACATCGGGAGGGCTTAAAAGAAGCAGCCAGGTTGGCTAGAATGGAAGTGATAAACAACCTAGACTAGGAATCAAAAGAGAAGTTGAAGAAACAAGAATTCCATGTATATAGACGAAAGAAGTTGAACCAACCCATCTCCACCATTCCTATGGAAGCTCAAACGAAACCTCCACCCTTGGACATTATTCTCACGAAAACTTCCAAAACCGAGAGGGTGGACTTAAACTTTGACTTTGAAGGGGCACTATCTAAGATGCATGTAACCATCCCTCTGAGAGAAGTCATTAAGGTATCGTCTATTAAAGAACGATTTGACAATTTATTCAAAGGATCAGATGGACCCATGGACCCTCCTATTATGTTGCAAGCTTATCACTTTAGGGTCCATTATGATGAACATCCCCCCTTATTTATGACCTTGATAATGAATAACAAGAGCCTCAACAACTGCATGTTGGATTTAGGGGCCGGTGCTAATATGATGTCCCTCAAGGTCATGCTACAAGTAGGTTTAAAAGTCACACGACCTTACATGAATGTTTGTGGCTTTGAATCTAAAAGCGATACCCACAAATGGGGTAGTTGAGGATGTTGAAGTTTGTCTTAAAGAATACCCTGAGAAAGTGATCCACATGGACATAGTGGTAGTGGACGTCCCAGATGTGTGGGGGATGTTGTTTTCTAGGAAGTTTGCCTCAAAAATGGGAGGTGCCCTTGAGATGGACCTAAATTATGTGAATATACCTTGAAATATGGAACTACAGGTCATCTCTCGAATGTACCCGTGACTACAACCCATGTGAAATAAGCTAGTGATCCCATCAAAGATGACAAAGCACATGAGAAAATCATGGAAAGTCTTCTTGATTTTTCTCCGAATGATATGCCTTTTGCAACATAGGAAGATTTTGATCAGATTCAATGGCCCAAGAAAGAGGAATATCAACAACTCCTAGACAAATATAAAGACAAGGAAGTTGGGACTGTGAAGTTACTAAAAACAAGAGAAAGTGACATATTGATTCGACCTTCCCAACAGGAAGTCTTTACCACGGAATCGCACCCTCCTCCCAATGCATAGTACACTAGGGTTGTTCAGGGAACAACCAAATAGAATATCAAAGAGTACAAGGAAGGGGATGTAGTATGGATGTGGGATACCAAGAAAGGAGAGCCAACTAATGTCAAAGTACTCAATCTTGGCTCGAGCCTTTCAAAGTTGAAAGAAAATCAGTTGATGACTCTTACTACTTGTCCACTTTGGAAGGAAGAAGGCACCTATTACCAGTCAATAGGCACCTCCTCAAACCCCACCAAGGTGGGAGGACCAGAATTCACAAGTAAGTGCAGGTAATTAGGTAGGCATTTTGCATTCATTGTATATACCATTGCATTACATACTAGAGTAATTTGATTTTGCACTTGTACATATGATTGCTTTTATTTCAGTTATATATATATATATATATATGAACTGGGGTGATATCACCACCCCAAATGATTACTAATAGTTGCTATTGAGATCAAGAATGTTACAATTTATGCCAGAGATGTTGAGGTTCTCATGCACTCTATACTGAGCACATGTCCTCGAGTTGGAGCTAGATGTTATCCCCCACTTTTAGGGATAACTAGAAGATCATGTCTCGAGGCCCACAGGTCCTAGACATGGAGTACTGAGAGCTAGATAGACTTGAGCATGGCCCTGGAGGACCCATCTTTTCTCCCTTTCAACGCCTCCACTTTGTCAGTAGTAGCAAGATCCATCACCTTCGGCTTGGTCTTGTATCAGAGATGGTTCTTGCTTCATGAGGTAATGAGTCCGGGTATCATGGTATGTGTCACTCTAATCCTCAAAAAATTTGAATATGTGCATTTAATTCCTTTTGTTTCTAACAAATTCTTGGATCTTATACTTGTCCACTTGACCATGTCTGGGGGAATGACAAGATGCCCTAGTAAGCCTGTGCCCATAGGTTTTGAGTTGCCACTGGGGGGATTTCTGAAAATTCATCTTTCACTCCCGTCATATTACCACTTTTTCATCTTGCTTCCCGCTCATCCACCCCATTACACTAGTCCATGCATTGGGTTGGCTAATTATTTAAGGGTTGCACCTTGCCTTGTGGGAAAAAGGGGCTAAAGGCCCAAAAGGTAAAAGCAAGATGGAAAAAGATAAAAGCCTAAAAAATAAAACCTCGAGATGCTTCACCCAAGGATCCCTAAGAAAGCAATAAAATTCTTCTCAACAAGAAACAAGAGGGACCCATAAAAAATAATAAAACAAGACCTAGTCAGAGGATAGGGGGTCTAATCATGAGCCAACATATTAGGTCCATGGGTACCTAGTAGTATGACACTACTAGCAGCTGGTTACCACACCAGAGTAGAGGCTCTTGGTTGCATGGCCAAGAGAAAGGGGGTCTCATCAAGAGCCAACCTTCTCATTTATGTGAAAGTACTTGTGGGTAAAACTGCCACCACTAGTCACCATGCCAAGGTAGTGTCCCCTGATTAGCCTCTTGAAAGAAAAAATCAATAAAGAAATAAGAATAAAATGGCATGAATGGGCTTAAAAACATTTTCATCCAGGACAGGTGCAGCTCACCTTCTACAAAGGCACCCACAGGTAATCCTTGCATTTCCCTACTTTCACTGCACCCCTTGTCAGGACATCCCTTATCCACCTCACCCATTTACATGACTTGGATTTAACCTCTTTCGGAAACATCCCTTTTCCAGTGGACACTAGCCCAATTGGACACCCTGTCACCTCCTCCAAACTTGTATTGCATATTTTTATAATGTCTTTGAGCACTTGACTGGGGTAAAAAGGGTTCCATGCACATGTTTAATAATATTGATGATGAGATGTGATTGACATTGCTATGATCCATGTGACTTATGAGCCCATGGAAGGTGTATATGTTGATGTGAAAGATCATGCCCGATGGACAGGTACCACATTGGACAAGTACACATGGGGAGATGATTAGTTTGGACCTCCATGGGGCTGAAGAGCCCACCAGATGGATGTTGAGACCCCAGCAGGGGGAAGAGACATGACAAAGGGATTTGCACCTGAGAAGAGGAGGACATTCCACAAAGGCACCCTGGTAAAGCCTTACCTAGGGGTGTTGTTCCCTCTTCATTGGAACGTTGGCCTTGGAAGGCCTGGGACGTCACCCAGGAGGCTCATGACGTCATCTAGTTTTATGGATGTTTTGGGAGACAATCAGGCATGATTGGCATGTGTGGCAGTTTGGAGAAGCCCAAGGAGGGATAACGTCTTGCTCCAGGAGGCCTATGCTACCCTAAAAGGGGCTAACGTCACCCTAGAAAGGGCATGATGTCTCATTATTTGACTGATTAGGGTTTTATTATGACAGTTTGATGTAAAATAGTATTATTGTGTATTTTGGCCTTGTCGACCTTTTGATGACCTAAAATTTAATTAAGGTCATTGGTATGGTATATATTGAGGGTTTTCACTCTCATATTTAGATCATCTTTCACTCACTCATTAGTGAGGTCTGAAATTTGCGCCCTATTCTAGGGTTTTGACTGAAATTTTGAGGCGCACTTGTTGAAGGAAGACTTTTCTTGGAATTTTTGGCATTTATCTTGGTGGAAGGTTTACAACTAGGGTTTTGCTACATGGTTTCTTGGTTTATGTAAGTGAATTTCTGCAACACTTCTTGATTGAATGGTTATAGTATTGTTTACTTGTATTTGTTATTATAATTTGTTGAATCAAACCCTAGGTGAAAAGCACATGCCAAGGTACTTGTCTCATGTCCCTACTAAGATTAAGAGCTATTTGATTTGCTGAAGTAAGATAGAGCCTTGCCATAGCAACACTCTATCCATATTCTTCTAGCCTAGTCATTTTTCATCTTGTATTTGAGCTAAGGAAGGAGAAAACACACTAAGGCCTAGGGTTTCTATACCTTAGTGAGTTGTTTTCCCTAGGGTCTTGTTGATGAATCCTTGCTATAGCAACACTTCATCATTAAACCCTCTTGTCCTTATCCATTTCATGTATTACTCAAGCTATCCAATTTTTATCTTGCCATTGAGCTAAGGAAGGAGGAGAAAGCACTAAGGCCTAGGGTTTCTACACCTTAGTGAGCCTTTCTCCCCTAGGGTTTCATTGTTGAGGCCTTGCTTTAGCAACACCTCAACATCCAACCCTCATGTCTTTAGTTTTATCATTATCATTTACCCCTTCAACATTTGCAGCTATCTTTGACTCCATTTTCCGTACTAACGCACTGATCTAAGACCCCTTGTGTTAAGCACCTTGATCACACACACATCTAAACATTGAAACAACCTTTAACTCTTACTAACCCTATTGTTGCTATTATATACTAGTGCTATACTTATACCATTGCAACATTTATTCCATCTTTAAAAGCAATTGAATGATTGGCTAAGGTGTTGTTTTCTAAGTGTTGATATTGTTACATTGATTGCCATTAGCATTTATTGTGAAGTGACATGTTATAATCATTGCCATTGTACATCGTTGACTTTCTTCATTAATATTTCTTATCAACTACTTTATATCAGAAGTCCATGATTATATGAATTACTAACCAAGCAAGTGATCTTGCATATGCATAGTTTCTTTGTTGCTTTGTCTCAGGCAGGTACACATTTTGGTTATTATTCATATTTATTGGCTGATTAGCCGGGACTATCTAATCGGTGGTGACTTGTGATGGGGAATTTATCACTTAGCCTCTTAGCCTTTGCCTTCTCAAAACCCTAGGTCATCGAGGACGTCTCCCCTAGGCCTTACCTCCCTAAACAGAAAGAGTTATCCCATTGAGGTGACAGTGGTGGGATAGTCTCAGTTACGTCAGTTTTCCCTCATTTCATCTGTCTTTTACCTTAACTACAAACTATGCGATAACATGTCCTTATACAATTCTCAAGTGATTGGGGCCCATGGTCTACCAATTAGCTCTACCCATACATTCTAAGATCCATCCTATTTTTCATGTCTTACGCTTAAAGAAAGTGATTGGAACTAAGTGTCATACTCAAACTAGTCTCCCTGAGTTGGATGAAGGTTCCATTGGGTTGCAACCACAAGTAATCTTGGACCAGTGAGAGAATCATATTCGTCAGTGAACCATCAAGGAGGTGCTAGTTTAGCGGAAGGATACAATTTGAAAAGATGCCACCTGGGAGCCAACTACCATTATGCAACAATTTCCTCATCTACATCCTTGAGGATAAGGCTATTCATCAAGGGGGAGGGTATATTAGGGACCTAACCTCCCTAACCCCTCATGTAGGTAGAATACTATATTTTCCATGTAATAAAGGTTGACATTAGTTAATAAGGCCTATTTGATAACATGAACACGTATAATGTAAGAAGGCTTAATAGAAGATTCCACTTCTAGAAAGATATTCCTCTAGAACGTTCTTTAGTTGATAGAATTAGTATAAATAGGAGTAGAAAGCATGATAAATTCTTTTCTTGATAATTATTGTAATAGAGCTCTTCTCTGTTGGAGGTTTCCCCCTCAAAGAGGCAAGTGAAATTGTATTTCTATCAATAAAGGTATCATTTTCGATGTCGTGATTCTCTATATTTTGTTTTTCCACTGGTATTTGTGGCAATATTTCCATTTATTCTTATTATCATACATATAGTACCTTACATTGATTGTGTCCCACCCACACAATGATGGACAAACAAAGGTAGTCAACAAGATGATTGTTCATATCATGAGGATGTACAATTCCAAACATCCATGCACATGGGATGGGAGCCTTCCTTATGTTCAAGGTGTGCTTTGGGTTCCAACCATGGCCCCCCATTGACGTAGCTCTGCCCATTGCAGTTGCACAAGAAGAGTCCTCTCATGCTCATAACGAGGTTGATTGAGCATCCAAATTTTTTGAACGAATCCAACACATCCAACAACGAGTTCATGATATTTTGCAGAAAGCCAATGCCAAGTACAAGCAACACCATGATCAACATCGGGTACCACACAAGTTTTAGGTCAGAGATAAAGTATGGTTTCATTTGTAGAAAGAGAACCTTACAAGACCCCATCAGAAGATTCACCACTCTGATACGAGTCTTAAACCATCACCAAGGTTGTGGGTGAGAATGCTTTTGAATTAAGCATCCCCCCTTTACTTGGCTTGGACCCCATATTTAATGTGGAACTATGCCGACCATATTTTCCAACTCTTTTAGACAATTCAGACATGGTCAATCACTTGGCCTCTACATATCCCATTCTTCTTAACTATTAGGCCCACATGGTTGAGCACTTGGACCCTACAAAACTCAATCTTGGCACATGCTTCTTGACATAATATTTTTTGAAAGCAAGGCTTATTTTTCAGGAGCACATGTACGGAGGTTGCATGAAGGCTTGTGAATATCAAAGAAGCAAACACAAGTTGGTGACAAGCTGTTGTGGTAAATTCCCCCATGAGGACAGGTGAAACCCCCCTTGGATCAAGACCCCTTCTTTGATCCAAGACAAAAGGAAAAAAATGGTAGCTGACATGTACCTCATGGTAGTTGACTTGTACCTCATGGTAGCTGACTTGTACCACAATATGTGACTTGTACCTCATGGAGCAAGACCCATCATCTTTTAGAAGCAAGATGACGTGGTGGATACCATCATGATGAACTTGAGATCGGTGGTGGTGAAGTGGGCCTATGTCTATGCAAGTGGACATTGTCAGCCATCAGTCTCCTGGTTCTCCATGTCTACAACCTCGGGGCCTTGAGACATAATCTCCTTAGTTATCCCTAGAAATCGAGGATAACATCCATCTCCTACTCAAGGACATGTACTTGTCATAGAGTGCATGAGAACCTCAACATCTTTTGGTCAGACATGTGCCTACACTGAAACATAAAAATATAAAATCCAAGGTGGCTCTACTCACCCTTTACTCATATAATTAAAATCCAAAAAAACTTAAAAATTGAAAACTAATCCATAAAATAATTTTTTTTATCATTTTTTCAAAAATTTCTAAACTAAATATGTAATATGATGAAAGCAATATGAAAGTAAAGCAAAATGAAACATGAAATGTGGCTAAGCTACTATGAGCAATTAAGATGAAAATGTAAGAAATCAAGATGACCTACCTACTTACCTAGGACCTAGGCCCTGAAGAAGTCAAGTGCCTTGAATGTAGGGTCAGAGAAGAGACCCATCTATTGGTAATGACATATTTCCCCCATGCAAGGATGTTAAGTAGTATTTCTCTTTCTCGGACTTCTTCTTGATGATGTAATGGCCAAGCCAAGACCTGTCATACTTTTGATCATATTTATGCTTTTCCTTCCTATTATCCCACATGAATGCAAGACTTCCTTCACTATAGTTGATGTAACGTATATCCTCGATGTAAGGATAGGGATGAGGTTCCGCGTTGACTACATCGTTAATAGCTTTCTCACATTTTTTTATCTTCTTTCTCTAATATCTTAATAGAACCTGGTTCTTTCCCTTGTAACTTCACAAGCTTCTCCTTATATTCATCCATCCTTGGGAGTAATGTATCTATTCAATCTTACTATGCAAAAGGCAAGTCCCATGGACCATACTCGATGATCCGATGAGGTACATCAAAGTCACACTCACTAGTGTAATCAGGATTGTTGAGATCCATCACATGCTTCTCAACCCTCTCCCGTCTATATAAAATCTCAAAAGTACCACCCCCCATGGGAATATATGCATGGGTGAGATCCATAATGAGAAAATCCACAAGAGAAGTGGAGCAACTTCTTGATAAAATCATTCCCCAGGTGTCTAGAACATCAATCACCACTATGTTTATAATGAGGATGATATGAGGGAAATCCAACAAATAGACTTCAGCGTCTTCCACAAGGGAATCTTGTAAACCTTAACCTTCTTGGAATCAATACCATAAACATTCTCATATGGCCAGGTTGTCTTCAAGCCGATTTATTACATCACCTTTAGGGACATCACATTTCTCGAGGCCCCAAAGTCTAACATACAATTTTTCAAGTGGAGATCATTTACCCCCAAAGAAAGATAGAAGGAAGGGCTATTATCCATTTGTCGGTCAATATACATAGTATTCAAAATTATGGGAGGATCCTCCTTCTCGGTTGGTACTTTTAATAACTTCAAGACCTTTTTCCTCATAGAAGGAATCTTGCACATCTTCGTCACAGGGACCATCATATTTATCTTTCCAAACATGGCCGACAAGTCTATGTTCAACCAAATCTCCTCTTTTGTTGAAGTTGGTTTTAGAAGCAATTCATGAATTGGAGGTGGAGGTGGTGGGACCACATTATCTGCAGATGGAAGAGGAACTTCCACCTCTGGATGAAGTGGAGTTGAAGGTTGTAGTGGAGGAACTAAAGCCTTGTTTCTTCTTGCGTACTTCAAAATTTCCTTTTTTCTCAATTCCTTTCTCTAATCTTTTGTTAACTGATTTAATACTCAGAGTCATCCTTCTCTAGCTCCTCTTTTTCCGACTTCATTAATTTTTTCTTGATTAATATCTTCTTCTTGGAAGTTACAGATCATGTCCATGAAGTTCATATTATTAGAGGAGTCTTCATCACATCTGGGACATTCATCCTCCCGATGAGTTTCTTGACATGGAGAACACCATGGTGCTTCTTCTGTGTTGACCATTCCGACTGGGTTCAATGTGTCAGGAGCTTTTGCCTCTTGTTGAGGCTTTGGCCTCCAACTTGTGGCATCCCTCTGTTGTCTAACAAATTGAGGCCTAGGAGTAGACTAATTTCTTTCCACAGTGGTCAATCGGCTCATGATCTAATTCTAATCTTGGACAAACTGAGTACTGATATGGTCTATCTTCTGAGTCAAGAGAGCAATTGAATATAGCACACTACTACTAGGAGCTTTGGTCTTTGCTTCTATCTTGACACGAGGATACCGAAAAGAGTCAACCTTTGAATCAAGAATATTCTCTTCAATCTCTACTCTATACGCTTTGGGTTGTGCCAAATTGGTGGGATTCTTATCCTTTAATATGAAACATAATTGTCCATCAAAATCATTCATATAAAGGATACAAACAACTGCTTCCAGCAGACACAAATCCTTCGAGATTTGGGTGTACAATCTGTCAAACCTATTGTCAAATTCACTTAATGTCTCATTATCCTTCTTCTTTGTCTGATTGAACTGAGCTACAAGCATCTCGTTGTCCTTCTTTTTTGTCCATTTGTTCTTGAACAACTTAGTGAAATATTCATAAGATGCTACATGGTTATGAGGAGGGCCCCTGAACCATCTTTGGGTATCTTTAGTCAGTGATGTAGAAAGTAGCCTCATTTCTATGTCTTCATGTTCTACTTCTACATTTTCCATGTCTCAGTCAATGTCATAGAGATGATCGTCAGTTGTGATCACATTATTTCCTAAGAACTTTGGCAACCATCTGTGAGACTCTTTTTGTCATGGCATTGGGATATCTAGGAATAGTGGCCATGTTTAAGGATTTTTAGAGGTATTTTTCCCAAGGGTGAGCCATTGGAGCAAGGGGAAGGTTACCTTGAAATAGGGTTTTGACAATAGGAGGTTTGAGAGGAGGCCTTCTTCGGTAAACCTTAGAAGGCTTGAATCTTTCTGGGGGAAAAGTATTATGGGAAGGTGGATTCTGGGATGGTGGAGTCGCTAGATGAGCTTCAAGAAGAGCTCATCAAGGGTGGAAGGGGAACTTCTTTCAAGTGGAGTCTTTAGAAAAGATAGGGGTAAAGGATTTGGGATGGAAGCTTGCCAAAGTGTCGTTAGGGCACGAAAGAGGATTCAAAATCCTCTCCGACAACGACACCAAAATGTTATCGCACAAATTGTAGGTTGGGAAAATCCTGACCTAATCTACAATATGGCGAGAACTATGGGAGAGTCTACCCATTGTCACCTTAGATAAACCCTCCCCTCACTTTAGTGAAGGAGAAATCCTACATAACTCTGAAGTCCATCCAAAGATCTATGCACTTGAGATGAGAGCCTTCCTTATGTTCAAGGTGTGCTTGGGGTTCCAACCATAGGCCCCCATTGACGTAGCTCTGCCCATTGCAGTTGCACAAGAAGAGTCCTCCCATGCTCAGATCGGATTCCCATCTTGGACGAACTGAGTACTCATATGGTCTATCTTTTGAGTCAAGAGAGAAATTGGATCTGGCGCACTACTACTAGGAGCTTTGGTCTTTGCTTCTATCTTGACACGAGGATACTAAAAAGGGTCAACCTTTGAATCAATAATATTCTCTTCAATATCTACTCTATACTCTTTGGCTTGTGCCAAATTGGTGGGATTCTTATCCCTTAAGATGAAACATAATTTCCCATCAAAAGAATTCATATAAAGGAGACAAACAATTGCTTCTAGCATACACAAATCCTTTGGGATTTGGTTGTACTATCTGTCAAACCTGTTGTCAAATTCACTTACTGTCTCATTATCCTTCTTCTTTATCTGATTGAATTGAGTTACAAGCATCTCATTGTCCTTATTTTTTGTCCATTTGTTCTGGAACAACTTAGAAAAATATTCATAAGATGCTACATGGTTATCAGGAAGGCCCCTGAACCATCTTTGGGCATCTTCAGTCAACGATGAAGAAGCTAGTCTCATTGCTATGCCTTCATGTTCTACTTCTGCATTTTCCATGTCTCAGTCGATGGAATAGATATGATCGTCAGTGTGATCACATTGTTTCCTAAGAACTTTGGCAACCATTTGTGAGACTCTTTTGGCATGTCATTGGGATATCCAAGAATAGTGGCCATGTTTAAGGGTTTGTAGAGGTATTTTTCCCAAGGGTGATCCATTGGAGCAAGGGGAGGGTTACCATGAAATAGGGTTTTGACAATAGGAGGTTTGAGAGGAGGCCTTCTTCGGTAAACCTTAGAAGGCTTGAATCTTTCTGGGGGAAAGGCATTATGGGAAGGTGGATTCTGGGATGGTGGAGTCACCAGATGAGCTTCAAGAAGAGCTCATCAAGGGTGGAAGGGGAAATTCCTTCAAGTGGAGTCGCCAGGAAAGCTAGGGGTGAAGGATTTGGGATGGAAGCTTGCTAAAGTGTCATTAGGGAACGAAAGAGGATTCAAAATCCTCCCTGATAACAATGCCAAAATATTATCGCACAAATTGTAGGTTGGGAAAAGACCGACCCAATCTACAATATGGAAAGAACTATGGGATAGTCTACCCACTGTCACCTTAGATAAACCCTCCCCTCGCTTTAGTGAAGGAGAAATCCTACACAAGGGGTGAATCCTAGTGACCCTAGGGGAAATGAAATGGAAAGTGAGGTTATGGAAAATGATGCCCTTACAGGTCAAAACACTAAGTGGAATGTGGCTTGAGAACGAGTCTTGGATATATTCAATGGTTTCCAAGTGCTTGAGTACTCGCGGAAGATAGTTTTACCTTCTCGAGACACAAGAAAAGATAAATATACAAGCCAAGATATCCAATGGACAAGCAAGTGAAGCTTGTTTTCCTATATAGAAACAATAAACAATGATACAAATCAACAAGTAAATAATTATCAAAGTTATTAAATAAGTCATTGAAAGTCTAGTTAAAGAAGCCAAAGATAAGCTAGTAATGACTAGGATAACTCAAGTAAGATAGAGCGAGACTTTAGCAACAATATAGGGTTGTTCAATTATAGAAGATGTATTATAACAGCCTTATGTCTGTAGAAAAATATTGCTACAACAGAAAATTCCAACCACCAAAAATTACAAGTAGACCACCCAAAAAAGTCTAAATGACAAGTAGATTATTATGGCAACTTTCTAGCAAATTTTGACGGTTGAAAAGAGAGCAAAAGTAAAAGTTTGAGAGAAATTTGTTGCAGCCATAAGCTGTATATTTAATTTTATAACATCAATAATATATCCTTGGCCAAAGAGGACGCCCTAGTGGCTCAAGCGATCTAGTAGAGCATAGAATTGATTCCACTTCAAACAATTTGAAAATATTGTAAAATCATGTTACCCCGTGCAAGCAATTTATTTCTCCAATGCAGATTTCAGATTAGTGCCTTTAATATATTGGGTAAATGGATTCATGTATGTGAGAGTTAGACCCACAATATCCCTAGGGGTGTAATCCCTTTTACTCCCTAGGGCATGCGAATCAAACTAAGGTAAATCTAGCAAGGTGTACACCCTTGTACTCCTCCTAGAAACCTTGCCAAAAATGACTTATCAACCAACAAATGAGATGAAAATTGGTGGAGGGTGTATGCACTTATACTCCTCCTAGGGTTTCAAACAAAAATAACATGGAACGAGAAGAAAATACCAATTAATGCAGAAATTTCCTTACCAATTCCACAAGATGCAAGATCAAACCCTAGTTTACCAAACCATATCCATCCATAAGCAAGAGAAGAAGCCTCCAAGAGGTGTGCACCACTTTAGATCCACAATATGCCAAGAGAAATCACCAAAATACATTTTCACAAGAGAGAGATATCCAAATTGCCCAAAGAAGGCGCAAATTTCAGCCAAGTATTCTTCTCACAATGGGAGAGTTATGGCTCAAATGAAATGAATTTAATATTTATTTATACTAAACCTATAAGATAACGTTTGTCCACTTAACAAGGGTAAACCAAAAAATAAGGGAGGCATTTCCCTTTATTTTTCCCCTTTACAAAGTACATTATTTTGCACAAAGAAAAACCCCTAAAAAAACTATGACATCACCCCTTTTAGGGCAACGTTTTGGCACTTTAACCAATTCATTGAGCTTGGAGATGAAATATTGGGCCTCCAAAGGCCCCCTCCTTATGTGCTAAGGTCTTCTCCATCAATCTAAGACTTCTCCTCATCAAAAAGTGCCAAGTGTCAATTAAGTCAACACCACCACCACCAAACCCTAGCCCCCAACAAGACGTCAAGCCCCAAGATGCAATGCTCTAGCCTCCAAAGGTAGGTAGTTGGGGTGATGAAGGGCTAGGATAGGTCCTCTAAGGTTTCTCTCAAGCCTCCAAAGGCTATCGTCATCATTTGATGTGTGTGCCATGACATCCAACCTATGAGCTTATTGCCCCATTGAAGTCCCAAGTTGGGCTTGTTCCTCCAAATCGTCCACCGGTCAAGGTCCTGCAAAGATAGACAAGTGCTCCCTCCAAGGATCTCAAGTCAAATCATCATGGTAAGTTAAATCACATTTAATATAAGAGTCATTTAATCATGTACATCAAAAACTACCTCATCAAATTAAACAGGTGCTTAAAGACCCTGTGCAATTTTCCAAGTTTAGGTATGGGAGGGTTGACAAAATGACCTATTGGGTGAATCATTCCTTAAGTCAAGGAGTGTTTCCTAGGTGTAAACCTCTCTAAGTCAGGTGGAGAAGATGAAGTGGATGGGGGTTAAAAAAATTGGGCATGGGGTTCATGACATACAAGGGTTTGTATTGTCTCATTTATGGGTGCCTTTGTAGAGGGTGTGTTGCACCTTCATTTTCAATGCATCCTTTTTCCAAGCCCATTTATTGCCTTTTTTTTTTAAGATGTTTCCAAGTTGAATCCAAGGCGAGACTTCTACCTAAGCATGAAAAACATTTCCCACCTTGACTCTACCCTAGTCACATTATGCATCCCCAAGTTGAAGACAATGTGTGGGACTTCTCCGTAAGCATGAAAAACATTTCCCACACACGCTCTACCCTTGTTGGAATTTTTATGTTGTTATTTTTCACGGGTCCCATCAATTTCTTATGAGAGACATTTCATTATCCTCAGGATCCCTGGGCGAGCATCTAGAAGGTTTATGATTGGATTTTATCTTTTGTCAGGTACAAGCCTCTAGGCCTTCAAACCCTTCTTTGAATGTGAAAGGTGTTTGGTATATGAGTCAAAGAAACTGTAGGATACACGATTCTTCCCCCCCCGGCCATGAGGGGGGGATTTTTTTTTTAAATGCAATGAAATGATTTCAAATGCAATGTTTTTTTCTTCTTTACTTTCAATGAAAGATTTCAATGTCAAGACAAAGGATTACGAAGCAAAAAAATCCAAACAAAACATGCACTCAAGTAAGAACCAAAAGAATACAAATGTCAGAATGCTTCTAACACAAGTTCAAACCAAGAACACACAGATGGAAAGTAGAGAATAACACTTCTTGTAACCTTAGAAATTGAGTGGCAAGAATCAAGGATTAATGCGAAGTTGCAATAATACCACATAGCTTCAAAACTCAAATGATCAAAATATTTCCAAACAAGACCATAAGAAGCTAAAAAACAATGCTCAAAGCAACACTTGCAATCCCAAATCAATGAGGAAGACTTCAAAATCAATCAAGTGAAACACTTAGAGAGTCTTGTAACATAAGTTTGAAAACCTTCATGATGAGGATCAAACTATGGGTAAGACAGACTTTTACCAAAGGATTAGATTAGCCTAAGGCAATAATGCACATTTCACAATTTGACGGATTTGCAAACTCAAAAGTGGCAGGAAAAGGTGATAATTTCTCAACTTCAATCAAGCAAAGCCAAAATCAAGTTCAGAGGACTCTAATGCAAAGATTTGAGGAAAAACACTGATAAAATAAAGGCAAAAAAGGCTCCAAATTCACTCAAAAGATGAACTATTGTTATCGGACAAATCGGTAGGTGCAGACACTAACTGATCTCCATAGATCCACCTAGATCTAGAACAAAACACACCAGAATGTGACTCTTTCCTTAAGTTTTAAATATTGAATTTACTAACCAAAGAGGGATGGGTGACATACCATTTAAATGTCGCTTCCTCTCGCCATCACCATCCTAGCTCTGTTCCAACGCTCATACAATGATGATCCTGCAAAAGAACACAACCAACCAAAGTGATAGCAATAGCATAAACTCAATATAAACCTATGTATGTGATCAAGGAATCATACAATAAAACACAACAAGCTTTATAGGAAAGAATCATATTATTGTATCATATTAAATGTGAAAGAGAGATTACAACCATGGTCTTGATGTCGTAAGGTCCCTTCCAACTGTCCTTTATTCCCCACACACTTTCACTCCAAGAATTCTGAGAGCACAGATCTGATAATATTCACAATCTATCTTGACAAAGTGGCTCATCTAGCCAAGCTAAAAATCTCCAAAGCTCAATCCAATCCAAGCTAATCCCAAAAGCTCCAAAGTTAACCAAAGCTAACTTTCTCCATGAGAACTCCTCTCCTTTTATAAGTTGAAGAGGATAAGGTGAGGAGGTTAGGATGATCCCACTAAATCATGAAAGCGAGTAAGATCCAAACCATTCGGATGCCACCTAATCATAGAAGTTTCTCCTTCTACAAGATTTGAGAAAATGCTTGTTTTCCCACGTGTAGGCATTCTCGCACCCTGTCTATTGAGAAACCTATAAACATCTCGCACTCTAGCTATGGTGCAACCTGCAAGAATCAGGCATTCTCGCACCCTGCCTAAATAGCAACCTGCGAACTTCCTTTTTTACAGGGCTTTTACAAAGTAAAATGCAACTTCTTTTCTCAAGAAAAGTTCTTCTCCCTTCTCTCTTCAGGAACTCAGGCCACTGACCCCTCTGAAGGAAACAAATAGGTTTACATCATTAACGGTCATAGGAATGACGAAAATAATGTGTAAGAGAGAACCCCCCAAAGTATGAAGTTAGAACAGAGTGATAGCTGAAATACTTTGTCGAGTGTGTGTAGAGAACAAGAAACAGTCGGTCGGAAACCTGCCAAAAAACAAGGAAATACAGTATAGTAATATATCATCACTGAGGTAGGCATTCCCATACTTAGAATACAAATGACTCAAAGCATAAATGTCGACATGCGAAGATCCATGTCAAGTAAGACAGGTCATGGCCACCAAACATACACTGTGGATCCATGCCGATATGACTCAAATCTGAACATAGCCACCAAAAATACACTGTGGATCTATGTGTTAAAGTTTCAAATTTGAACATAGCCACCAGACATACAATGTGGATCTATGCAGTAGTACACTGAATATACTCCAACACAACCTGAATCTGTCAGAAAGGATCCAGGGTCTTCATCTACGCCACTCTATAGTACGAATCTAACAATGTGAATACATGTGTTGAAGTCAAACATGGTAGAAACCACTTGATTATCGGTCATTAGTGTATACCATTAACAAGTGCGAGGGAAATCACCATTAATGTCAATGACTCCCAAGGTACACTAGTACAATCCAACGAATGCGAATAAATGATCTAAAGTCGAACACTCGGCGGAATCTCCCGATCAGAGGTCAATAATGAAAACCCACTGTCGAAAGCGAGGAAACCTGCCATTAAGGCATGCAAGTTCCAAGGTACCAATTAGTTTCTAAGTCTAATTCCTGGATAATGAGTTGAAGTCGACAGGAAAAGACTCGTCACAAAAGGGCCTTAATGTATCCCACATCAATGACACGAAACAAGTGACAAGATTTGATTTAGATTAGAGTAACAAGTGATTCATGACTGACTTAGGGATGGCCGATGCAATAGAAGGCTTTAAGGCTGTAAAAATGGCCGACGCAATAGAAGGCTTTCCGGGTTGAATTTCTCTTTGAACATATTGACGACACGACAATTGTCTTGGAAATACTGACTCAACAACAAGGATCACAGACCAATTTGTAATCTTATAAAGGAGTATGATCAGGATACAAGTGGATTTTCCAACTTAGACA
Organism: Picea mariana; assembly: GCA_032191745.1. Classification (NCBI taxonomy): domain Eukaryota; kingdom Viridiplantae; phylum Streptophyta; class Pinopsida; order Pinales; family Pinaceae; genus Picea; species Picea mariana. The sequence goes on from JASDQU010109075.1 coordinate 155,590, forward strand.
CAAAGTGAGTGAAAGGGTGTCACGTTCGAAAGTGACTCTTCCACAGAATACAGGTTTAGACACAATTCTTTCCCAATTTTTTCCCCCACCATTTCTGGCAAGTACCTCTTTATTTTTACACAAGCTTGAGGAGGATAACATATGCTTGTAATGTAAGCTCATCCTTCGGACGAGTCCCTCGAAGTATGTTTAACGAACCCTAGGAAGGAGTGGTTCGGTCCCATTGCGGGGATTTCGATGTTTATTTAACGAGTCCAAAGAAAGAAAACTCAGGGGTTTTTCATGTTTTGAGAGTTTGAAAAACACTTAAAGAGAACTCTCTCTGTTCCTTTTTCGTAAAATAGTCTAATGAGACCGAAAAAGAGATAAATTATCGCCCAACAGATGCTTTCTTCAAATACTTTAACAAGCGTGAAAATAGCAAGGTCGCTCGGCAATCTTTTCATGTTTAGAGAGTCTGAAAAGAGCTTAAAGGGAACTCCAGGGGGTTCCTTTTTCGTATAACCTTTACGAGTCTGAAAAAGTGATAAAAGTATACTCGGTTACATTCTCACTTATTTACGAGCACGAGAAAGAACAAAGACTAAGCTCGGTAACTTATTCTCATGTATTTACGAGCATGAGAAAGAACAAAGACTAAGCTCGGGATTGTTTTCATTTTTACACAAGCTTCAAAACAAAACAAAACTATGCTTGGGATAGATTTTATTTTTTTACACAAGATTAAAAACTAAACAAAACTGTGCTTGGACCTGGTTTCATTTTTACACAAGATTGAACCAAAGGAAACTATGCTTGAGGTAGGTTGTTTCATTTTTACACAAGCTTGAACCATAGAAAACTATGCTTGGACTTCCCAACGCATAACACATGGATGGTTGGTACTTAGACCCCATCTTAACAAACTAGCAGCTCTACTTCAGCATGAAGTCCAGAGGCTGGAAGTATTTCCCCCCAAGCTTTGTTTCATCCAATGACAAAGGCGGAGGAAAGGAAGCTTCAAATACTAGATGAAGGACTTGACTCAAACAGAGAGGGGGAACACTATTTCATTTTTTCACGAGCTTGACATAGAAACAAGAATTATGCTCGTAACCTCTGTTTCATTTTTTAGTGAGGTTGCCATAGAGATGCAAAAACTATCCTCGTACGTGGTTTCATTTTTTAATGAGCTTGAAATCAAAAAACCATGCTCAAGTCTGGTTTCATTTTTTAACGATCTTGAAATCAGAAAATTGTGCTCATAGACCTTTGTTTCATTTTTTAACGAGGTTGCCTCAGAGACACAAAAACTATCCTCGGAGACCTCTGTTTCATTTTTTAACGAGGTTGCCTCAGAGACACAAAAACTATCCTCAGCATCTTTTTGATCATGGATACCAAGAGGAAAATGCTCCGGAATGACACCATTTCAAGGGACAAAACTTGGTCATGGCTTCCAAGAGGTCTTCACTAGAAGAAAGAAACACACTCTGGAAGGACACCATGTCGAGGGTTGCGATGGGATTAAAGAGATCAAGCTCTAGCAACCCTAACGAAGAGATCACCATGTCAACTACTGGATCTAAGTCATCAGAAGTTGAATCCATGGGCGACAACGCCACATAATTGACCTGTGGCAGGGGCGATACCGTCTGCATATAAGAACCATTTAGGGAGGCAATCCAGTTGGGGTCAATGAATGAAAGTTGATCAATAGTCACAACTCGTCCATCGTGAGAGAAAGATATCACACGCAAAAGAGTGGACACAATAGCTTTCATGGCATAGACATAATCTCTCCCAAGGAGTAAGGCGAAATCCAAGGGGTCTTGGACTACCATGACATCAATGAAGATAGTTTTCCCTCCCAAAGTTATAGGAAACTGAGGAAGGGTCCCTAAAGGTTGACTAGTTCTTCTGCTAAAAGCTAACAGATTCTGTGTAACTGGCGCAAGTGGAGGACAACCCAAAGCTTGCCAAGCAAAAGAGGACAAAATATTAACAGACGAACCTTCATCTATCAGCTCATGAGGAATGTCTCGACCACAAACCTGTATGGTAATCTGGAAAGGAATGTGAGATTGAAGACGAGGTCCAGTTAGCACACCCCAATCAAAATGGATGGCCTCATTACTTGGAGGGAGTTTCATGGGAGAAGGAGGAATACCCCTTGACACAGCAGAGTCTATATCAACAAGAAAAACATGGGCAGTATTGGGTTTACTCTCTAGCGGGAGAGTAGGATCGACCGATGATGGGATCGAATCGACCACTTGGGTTGCATTCTCCAAGGGGCGAATAGGGTCGACAGGTGGAAATGGATCGACCGCTTGGGTTTCACTTTCTGAGGGGAGAATGGGATTGACCGAGGATGGTATCGGATCAACCACTTTGTCAACTGGTTCAACTAAGGACGTGACCAGATTGACGACATGATCAACCAGATGGATCGGTGAAGGGACCGGAGTGATCATTCCATCAACTATTGGAGGGTTGAGAGAAAGATTACGGTAAGCAGCTGGAAGTTGAGGTTGTGAAACAATCATGTCTTCCAGTAATTTAAAGGCTTCATCCATACAAGGGTAAAGGTGAGTGAGATGACTGCCTTTGCATAACATACACGGGAACTTGACTCTACTTTTCTTCTTCCCAACCCTATCATGACTAGTCGACGGGAAGTCATCAGTATGTTGTTCAGAAGCTAACGACATGGTTTGGCGAGGATGTGTAGACCATGCTTCTATAACCTTGGATAGACCAGGCCATTCCTTAAGAAGATGGATACCCTTACAGAGTCTGCAAGGGNGCACGATTAATAGTAACTGGTTGTTTTCCAACATGTCTGACAGTGGTTGGAGGTTTTGACCCTTGCTTATCTTTCTTCTTCTTAATTTTGTTATCGGACAAATCAGTAGGTGCGAACACTAACTGATCTCCCTAGATCCACCTAGATCTAGAACAAAACACACCAGAACATGACGCTTTCCTTAAGTTTTAAATATTGAATTTACTAACCAAAGAGGGATGGGTGACATACCGTTTAAATGTCGCTTCCTCTCGCCATCGCCATCCTAGCTCCGTTCCAACGCTCATACAATGATGATCCTGCAAAAGAATGCAACCAACCAAAGTGATAGCAATAGCATAAACTCAATATAAACCTATGTATGTGATCAAGGAATCATACAATAAAACACAACAAGATTTAT
>JASDQU010109075.1:161960-175172 GCA_032191745.1 Picea mariana
GACACTCAAAGCAAGAGACTAATCCTTCAAAACCAAACAAAGCAAAGATGGATAAAAGCAACTCAAAGAATGTCAAGAAGACTGTAAACAGATCAATATAGGCTCCAAAAGTTCAATCCAGTTGTTCAAAGCAAAACTGGGCATCAAAAAATGACAAGACCCAATCCAAAAATTTTCACAAACAAGTTCGCAGGCTGGCAGTGTATTATAGTGCGAGAATCGAAGATTCTCGCAGGCTGAACAAAGGTTGACTATGAGGGGTTCGCACTGGACTTAACACCAGGGTGCGAACTCGGGTGTTTCTCGCAGGCTACTAAAGGGTACAGTGCGAGAATGCCTGTAAACAAGCAAAAATTTGAAAAATGACTAAATTTGAGTGAACTTTCAGATCCAGAGAGTCTGGATGGACCTCCCACAGACTCAGAGACTAGAAAACAAGCAATCAAAGCAAGGGAAACTAGACTAACTAGGAAACAATCCGTTCCCCAGTGGAGTCGCCAATTTTGTTATCGGACAAATCGGTAGGTGCGGACACTAACTGATCTCCCTAGATCCACCTAGATCTAGAACAAAACACACCAGAACATGACACTTTCCTTAAGTTTTAAATATTGAATTTACTAACCAAAGAGGGATGGGTGACATACCGTTTAAATGTCGCTTCCTCTCACCATATCCATCCTAGCTTCATTCCAATGCTCATACAGTGATGATCCTGCAGAAGAACGCAACCAACCAAAGTGATAGCAATAGCATAAACTCAATATAAACCTATGTATGTGATCAAGGAATCATACAATAAAACACAACAAGCTTTATAGGAAAGAATCATATTATTGTATCATATTAAATGTGAAAGAGAGATTACAACCATGGCCTTGATGTCGTAAGGTCCCTTCCAACTGTCCTTTATTCCCCACACACTTTCACTCCAAGAATTCCGAGAGCACAGATATGATAATATTCATAATCTATCTTAACAAAGTGGCTCATCTAGCCAAGCTAAAAATCTCCAAAACTCAATCCAATCCAAGCTAATCCCAAAAGCTCCAAAGCTAACCAAAGCTAACTTTCTCCATGAGAACTCCTCTCCTTTTATAAGTTGAAGAGGATAAGGTGAGGAGGTTAGGATGATCCCACTAAATCATGAAAGCGAGTAAGATCCAAACCACTCGGATGCCACCTCACCATAGAAGTTTCTCCTTCTAGAAGATTCGAGAAAACGCTCGTTTTTCCCATGTGTAGGCATTCTCGCACCTTGCCTATAGAGCAACCTGCGAACATCTCACACCCCAGCTATGGTGCAACCTACGAGAATTAGGCATTCTCTCACTCTGCCTATATAGCAACCTGTGAACTTCCTTTTTAACAGGATTTTTACAAGGGAAAATGCAACTTCTTTTCTCAGGAAAAGTTCTTCTCCCTTCTCTCTTCAAGAACTCAAGCCACTGATCCCTCTGAAGGAAACATATAAGTTTACATCATTAACGGTCATAGGGATGATGAAAATAATGTGTAACAACTATCTCCCCTGTTATCATGTCCATGGGGTGATAAAAGGGGACTATCACTCCCTAGATCACCACCAGGGGGTGATGATCATGAAACTATTGCTCTGTGTGCCCTTTTGAGGGAGGGATGAAGTCCTGAAAGTGGAGAAAAAATATAATTTTTTGCTTAGATTTGAATGGGATTAGGTGTTTGGCTTAGAGAACTTCCCAATGATGATGTGGGAAGGGGAGAGATCAAAGAAGAAACATCAAAATGAGAGATCAAGCAAGATTCAAAAGGCTAGAAAAAACCAAGGAAAGACTAAAGAAAATAGTCGATCTCCAGTGGAGTTGCCAATTTTTCGTTGTGGTAAAGTTCCCCTTGTGGATAGATGAAACCCCCCTTTGATAAAGACCCCTTCTTTGATCCAAGACAGAAGGAAAAAAAATGGTAACTACTTTCCCTTTAAACCTATTTCGACAAGTAGGGTAGAAGAGAGAAATGGATGGCACACCTTTTTATGATGGTTGTCCTCGTTGCTCGAGCCTTTTGACCTTGATATCCAAGCAACTAGGCGCAAGAAAAAACCTACAAAAGAACAAGACAAGATCCCTTTCTTCCACACTATAATGTTAAGTAAAAATAGATCCATCTATGATGATTTTCACAACAATAGACATGTAAACACTTAAACACATAAACATGAAAGGAATAGGCCAAGTTATCTATTAATGGAAAGATGACAAAATGGAAGCACTTACAATCTTTACCTTGATGTTGCAGTAACCTCCTCCAAGATATCTGATCCAGCCCCTTGTATCTCACACAATCATAAGTATGACGTTCTTCGATTCTCTTCCCTTTTCACTCAAGCATGACCCTCATTATATAGTGGTTCGAGGTACAACAACTTTGAGATATCTTGGGAAAATGGTTGAGGATTTAGATGATGAGGTTGGGATTTAATGCCTAGGATGGAGCAAAGAGACATGGCTTGAATCCTTGACCCAAACAAACTCATATCTCCCCAAATATTGCCATTAGGAAAAGGTGTAATGGTTGCAACCTCTTCATCACTCCCTTAACACTGAGTACAGGGCGACTATTGCTCCCTGAGACACTATAGGGGGAGATAGTCCAGATTTCATCACTCCTTCTGTATGGGAAAGGGGGTGATGATCCTCAAATATGGCCAAAACCTTAAGGAAAAATATATATTTCGACCTTCAAATGATATATTTCTCTTCCAACTTGTCTAGGGAACATGACAAGTACTCCCACATGGTCATGAATTTGTGACACTTAATAAAGTGCATGCGACACTTAATAAGGTGCATGTGACACTTAGTAAGGTGCATACAACACTTGATAAAGTGCATGCGACACTTAGTAAGGTGCATACAACCCTTGATAAGGTGCATATGACACTTATGACACTTATTAGAATGTAATACATAAGTGATACATAAGTGCGACACTTACACTTAGTAGAATGTGATACATAAGTGCAACACTTAGTAGTGTGGGAATGTGGTGTGTAACAAGGATCCCTTCTCACTAATGTTCAACGAAGAAGGCCCAATTTAGGGATTAGGCTCGATCACCAAATATGGACAAGATTTCAAGATCTTTGGTGACAAGAGGGCCAGATTTAGAAATCAAGTTGATTAAATATTGTGTCTTCAAAGGTTTAGCCTAAAGTTCGAAGAGGAGGTAAAACAACAAAAGATTGTCAAACAAAAACTAAAAGTTCTAACAGTGTGAATGACGATAAGAGGGCCTGATTGAAGATCAAAGGTGATTCTAAATTGGGACAAGATTTAGCAAAAAAAGGTGATATTAGGGTGATATTAGGGCACAATTGTGATGTCAAACCTGATTGAAAAATTTGGGGAAAGAAACCTCAAAGATAAGAAAAAAGGGGTTTGATTTGAGGATTGGGGCCGAGTAGAAAATCAGGAAGAAGTTTGAGAATCGAAAGGGAGGGACGAACCTGATTTAGCAATTGGCCCCAATTTGGCAATTAACCCCAATTTGAAAATCAGGAGGCAAGGTTATAAATGAAGTAAAAAGAATTTGAAGAGTTCCAACAAAAAAAAACTTGAAATCAAAGATAAATAAAGAGAAATCGAACCAAAAAAACAAAAAGAAAGAAAATCAAAACAAAATTTGAAAAATAAGAAATTAAAAATCTATTAAAAAAAATAACAACTAAGTCAAAGGAAGAAAAACGATTCATAATCAAAAGAATAAAAAAAACCAAGCTGAAAAACAATAGTGAGATAAAATCAATATAAATTCAAAATAGTAATAATAATAATAATAGAATCCAAATTTTACTCCAAAAAAAAGTTGTTGAAAGTACAACACCATTTTTTTGTGAAATTGCTCCATTCCTCTTGTAATCATATGGACTTCGGTGTCATATATTCTATAATACTTGATAAGTTTTGAAGGTCAAAAGAAAGCCCCACACACATTTTCTTTCATCATTAATGACTAACCTACTATTAGTGGCTATGTGTTTTATAATCCATTCAATCACCTCCAAACAAGGAAACACAATTGTATTAATACAATATAATTTGGACGAGAACATGTGACTTCTTTTCAGAGTATGGATTAATTAATTATAAACATTTGTTCCACTTAACTTTTAAAATTTGTCATACTTGCGAATCTATAAGAAGGGCCACGTGAGTGATATAGAGATGACCTTAAAAGGTATAAGGAATGAGGTGCTCAATGATTCATGATTATACCTCCAATGTTGTTTTGTCTGCCATGCAATCATGTGGATTCCACAAACTTGATATATTTTTTTTGTCATCATCGTGAGTGAAAAAATCCGTGTTGCTTATATAACATGTCGAGAAGCATGTGCCACTCTCGATGCCGTAGAACGGAGCATGTCAGTTCAACTATAAAAATGAGTGGATATACACATCATAACCCGTGGAAAATTTATATGGGATAATTTTATTTTTAATTCGTATTTTATGGGTAAGATTCTGTTTTAACATTTTTATATTTGAAAAATATAATTTCATAGTAATTCATTTTTATTATATTAATGGTGTAATAATTTAATTAAATGATAATTATATAAATAATATAGAAAAATAAATAATATTTTTAAATTTATTTTAATTTTAATTTTATTTGATATTGAAAGAATGAAAAATAAATTGAAATGTAAATATGTAAGTATTTAAATTGTTGAAAGTTAAAATAAATAAATTTAATTTATATATGTATAAGATAGATTTATATTTTTGGTTAAATTATTGGAGTATAAAGGAAGAGTTGGCTTCACAAAATAATGATAATATTAAACACATTATTTTAAATTTAACCTTGTGATGTGATAAAGAATTAGAGGATAAAAGAAAATTAAGATATTAAAGAGGTGATCAACCTTAATTTTKAAAATCAAAGGTATTTATTTGTTTTGAATAGTGTTTAGAAAAAAAACAATATTGTCATCCTAATCTTTTGTTTTTTTTACCGGGACTGAAACTTGCGCCGTGGTGAATCAACAAGAAAAAGCTTACAAAATTTCAAAATTTGGCTCACTTTCTTAGCAGATATCTACCGCTCTAAAGCTCAATTTCACATACAGTTTTCTAGAATAATTCCATGCAGTGTGGYTGCAAAAGTCCTTTACAAACTGTCCCAGTAAAAAGATTACTTTGAAGAACATTAATGATGTGCACACTCATTATTTGGAACTTCCGACATTTCCTTTCGAATAGAGTTGTTTTCTTCGATGTTCATTGGTACTACTTCTCGAACCTTCTACTCCTCTCATGAAGTCTCTTGTCAAGAATCTGTTGACATTTGATTGATTGAGGCATATTGAGATTGTTGGGGCAAGAACAAGGATCTTAACTTGTGACATTCTGCCTCCAAGATTTCAATGCGTTGGATAAGAGAGGCAACAAGTTGATCTAAATCTCCCAATCTACCAAAGACCCGTTGTATCCCATAGTGGTTTGCATCCACTATTTCCTCGTTCCTTCTTAATATTCGTTTAATTTGTCACTCCATGAGGGGTCCATGATCACCGAATTAATAGCCTAGAGATACCACCTCCAACGAAAAGTATCCCCAAGACTTGAGCCACTTGCTATACCATTGTTGCCCAAATTGCCATCATAATTGAGGGATAAGAACTCAATGTTGATGGGCCAACAATCTATGCAATTCCCAATTCTCGTTTGAATAGAGACCTTAAGATTGATGGAAACAAAAAAGATAGAGATACTTAAGATACCGAGAAAGAAAATTTGAAACCAAGAGTTTCGAGGAGAGCTGATCACAACCTCAAAAACCCCAATCAAGAGACACCCACCGAAAAGGCTATGACTCTGGGTATTGAAAGTTCTACAGGAATTCAACTCACATGTGTGACTTAGACCAGTTTTATCATTCAAAACAAATGGGAAATAACCAAACCAGGCAGACTGGTAGACTACAAGAGTCTTGTTTTCAATAGGGACTAAATCGACAGAAGGCAAATAAAAATGAGGAGAGGCAAGGAAGTTGTTACTGTTATAACAGAGAGTGTAAAGAGAAAACCTAGCTGTCGAAAGAGAGAACCAAATAGGGACCAACAAATGATTGGAGATGCCCACTAGGTGCCACCAAAAGGAGGTCGCATCACCATCCAAATGAATTCGCTGGGAAAGGAACCATATCCTACCATCTTCAGTGAAACAAGCATGAACCTAAGCCATTATGCCTCTCGACTTTGTTTCGCATGCATCCAGTCAGAGGTTCATGTGAATGCGATTAATATCGCACAAACTTGAATTACATCGTTTGTGGTGTTAACTTCTCGATTTAATGATAGATTATACTTCCACTTTGGGGTTCCAAATCTCCCCCACTCGTCCAAAAACTCATAAACCATGTCCATACAAATTAAGGATGTGGTATGACCCTTTTGGCTCCATTTATGTTTGCTAGTCCTTCTCCCAAAAGAGTCCCTTCTTTCGCCCATCTATCATCTTGAGAATTATGTTCTTGCTTGATATGATGTATAGAGTGCTCCTTGAATTCCTTTAGGAGAGCTATTGAGTGAGATATCATACCTGTAATGACGTTGTTGTCAGGAGTTTGCCTTTTTATTATGGATTCGATCACCATCATTGAATCGCCTAAAATGGAGATCTTAGAAACATAAAAATTTTAGGGGCTATATATTGCCCATGGGCTAATTTTCTATGTTTTTTTCCAAAAAAAAGATTCCTCAATTTCCATTTTTTCTAAAAGTGATTCACCCAAATTCTATAGAATAAAATTATTTTACCTTAAAAATAGCCCAAATTTTATAGAAAATACATAAAATCCTTAGAAATTCGAATATTTTACAAAAATATCCGCAAACATTTTATATTTTGCATATTAAGGACTAGTAAGATTCTCCAAGGTTTCTACATTCTGGGATAAATTTCCATCCTTAAAATTATCCTTCCTTAGAAAACCCCAAATCTCTGGCTAATTTGAGACCTATCCAAAGAGCATAAGCCTCGACGATATTATTCGAGACATTGTCAAGTCCCCAAGCATAATGAATCATTGTATTTCCTCCAGGATCACAAATAATCCCCATGCACTTGCAACCCTTGCCATATAACCTTTTCACTCATCAAAACTATGGTGATATAGGAACACTTGTCTTAAAGCTTTTTAGCAAAAAAAAAAAAAAAAAAAACCCAAAGTAATTTCCTTACCTTTCTTAAGGTTTGATATATTAAATTTGATTTTAGTAAATGTTGACCATCATCATAGATTTGAAATTATCATAATCTAACAAGTTTGTTCTTTCTAATTTAAAAGAATTTATAATCATCATAATCAATTTATAATATTTTTATCTAATAAAACAAATTAGATTTTGAGAAATTTGATTTTCCCTCAGCCCAATGATTTGATTGTTAAAGTCTACGGAAGTATGCATACCCTACCCCCTCTGGATTTGAGTGACCTCTTAAAAGGAAACACATGTTCTTAACCATTAGACCCACTCAAACTATATATATATATATTAGTTATCCATAATATAACAAAATATTACATGACAACATATCCTCTACACTCAATTACAAAACATCTCACTCTTCTAAATATAAAACTTATAAATAACACATCTTACTACTAATTCAAAATCACTCATTAAAATGAATTTCAATTAATTTATTTTTTTATATAATATTATCTATAATTTATTTTAATTATTTATAATATAACAAAATATTATATAACATCATCTCCTTTAAATATTACAAAATATTACATAACAACATTTCCTTTAAATATTAAAAAATATTACATTACAACATCCCCTCAACACTGAATTACAAAATATCTCTCTTCAAAATACAAAACTTGTGAGTGAATGAGACATCTTACTATGAAGTCAAAATCACTCATTAAACAACAAACACAATCAACCACTCGCAACAAATAAATTCAAACATAATCATAAACGCGATTGGGAAGAGATAAATCAAATCTGCCCGATTTCATTGGCTGAGCACAACTCCAAACACTCTTTTGAAAGTGGAGATGATCCATGATTTAGCCATAATAAGACAAAAAGTCGCTTCCTGGAAAGTCCATTGACACATGTTCTCACCCTTAAAGAAATAAGGAGGACAATGGAAAAAGCTGAAACATGCGTGGTAGAACTATGTACTGAGCCAATTACTTAAAGCTCCACCTAACTCCCACCAAAGTATCTAGCGAGCTGCCAAATTGAGCGGTAGTGTCAACGGGGTCTCTAAGTTTAGAGTGAAGGAAGTACCATGAAGTGAAGAAGCGGTCCGGTCGGCTATCGAAGAATTATGTGTTAGTTGGACGAAGAATCCGCGGTGGCAGCTTCAAACCCTCGGCCATGCCGGGTGGATCTTAAAATAAAGGAATTTCTCGCCGGCTGGCGATTAATGCTCTCGCAATGCTCATGGAATGGATTGGAATGGCCTTTGAGCTGTAAATCTTTTTTAATTCATTAATTTCTTCACTTTGTAATGAGGTCGATCATTTACACAGGTATTTCTAAATTCTTACAGTCCTCCTTATTAATGACGCATTCTCGGTTATTTATTTGTTTTCTTCGTTCTAATTATAAATTGAAAGCAAAGAGGTTAATCGATCCTTTGTATTTACGTAATTGTTAAGGTATAGAAAATTAGGAGTACAGAGAATGTTAGTGGATCTTAAAATAAATGAATTTCTCGCTGGCTGGCGACCAATGCTCTCGCAGTGCTCATGGAATGGATTGGAATGACCTTTGACCTGTAAATCTTCTTTAATTCATTATTTCACTTACACAGGTATTTCTGAACTCTTACAATACTGCCTATTGCCTCTTAACGACGCATTCTCGGTTATTGTTTTGTTTTCTTCGTTCTAATTTGATAAATTGGAGACAACGAGGTTAATCGATCCTTTGTATTTACGTAATTGTTAATCTATCGGGAAAATTAGGAGTACAGAGAATGTTAAATTTCTTTTCCTGTTCTCATACTCCGTCTCTGTGCTCTGCATTTATGAGCTAGATTTTGGACTTACTGTGTATGCCAGGTCAGATTGAGGCGTTCTCTAAGGTCAAGGATTTGATTCCCGGAGTTATGGAGGTAACGAGCTCGCATGGAGAACTCGATAATGGATATAAGTCCTCAGGTGTGTACTTCATTAACCCTTGTGATGAATTATAAGCATTTTCTTCTTCCTTTTGTTTTAACAAAAAACTTTATCTAAATTATAACACTTTTATATTTATACGAAGGCCAAAACGTGTACATGGAGTGAATTAATGCGAAGTGTGTTATCACTAATTCAACGCTGGAATTTCATTAATTGAATTAGGCATTCATTACCAAAATTTGATTTGATTTGAACTCGAAAACTCTGTCGATTCTCCTTAGAATATTATACTTGATTTGTTAATTCTCTTGAAATTACAATTTCGAACAATTTGTTGTATTACCAGACACTTGTGGTGCTGAATTCTGTCTACAATGAGGGAATTTCTTCAATCATTCATGTATCCGTCTTTCCAAGATCAGAAAATTCTTCATTCAACACGAGACCTATTTCGAGAAAGAAAAAAAATCCTAAAAGAAAAATAATTACATACAATTTAAATTGCCTTTGCTGTTAAGATGTTATTGATTTACTAGTTTATTTCAAAATCATCATTAATTCTATAAAGCAATTTACTAAATTTAATTTTAGTGGCTACATTTTAGAGTAATACCATAAAACTTGTATATTTCTTCCTTGTCCTGACTTTGTGAAAACCATAAAACTCAAGGGAGGATATTAAAATGAAACTTTATCTGGAATATGGGGAAGCACTAGACTCTGCTGCCTGAAATTAAACTTGATGAACAGGCGCTATCTTCAATAAGAATGGCGAGTCTTAATACAGTCTCTCTGTGACTAAATCAATAGTAGCATCATGTTTCAGCAAGCACCTGTAAATTATGGATCTTTAGGTGTAAACTTCTTTTTTATTTTGGTCGAGGAATAAAGTTTGTCTTATTAATACCAAATTATTTACCGTCTCAGATTCTCAGCTATACATGTAAATAGTCAATCCCTTCTGGGGACTGGCCCTAGAACTCACAAAGAAAATATTCTGAAAAATCTGTCAGATTATAAGATCCCCCATAGCTGAACCCACCGGTGGATACCTCAAAGTCAACTATTATCTCTGCTTCTTGCATGGATGGTTTGTCGAGGCTACTTTGGGTTCTTAGGTATTAGGCTGTAGGCATAGGACCCTTAAAAGGAGGACTGTCTGCTCCTAATGCTAATCCTTGATAAGTTGATACATCTATTTTCTGTTACCTCTCAGATTTCTGCACTTCTGGTTCTTGGTTAGCTGAAAGGATATCTTCCTCATGTTCATTCTTGACTTTTTTCTTCCTTCTTCTACCAACTTCCTGAAAACCAACTTGGTCCATGATTGCAGGCTTTGGTTGAGAATCCATTTGAAAAGCACCTTGAGTGATGGGTATGGAATTTAGCTGAGATTTCCACCCTTCCACCTGTTCCTGTGCTTTTTTTTGGCAGATAGCCATGAGAGAACCTACTTCTTGGCATACAGTGCATCTAAAAGCAACACATAATCCAGCAGTTGGATCCATTCAAGATCCCACAACTTCTAGAATGATATTTTTCAGGTGAACCCTTGCTTATGTCCACCTCTACATAGATTCTAGGACAATAAAGGATTGAGTTTTTTGGTGCTTCCATCGAAACAAATAAATTTACCCAGATTGTTGCCAAATTGTTTCATGACTTCCTCTTGCCAGAGTTGTGAGTTGGATATTTGGGGGTCTTCCCATACAGGGGTTGAGGTCAGAGTCATTGTATCTGGATTAAAATCTGGAGACCGTGGGTGCATAATTAGGCTGACTCAAACCCTAGAATCTTGACCCTTCTAACATGCACTGGCTATCTTCAGCTCTCTTGAATAAATCTACAAAAGCCTTTGGCACAAATGCTTAACAGGACTTCCTTTGTCCAGTTTGTTGCACTTAGAGAAGCAAGGTGTTCTAAATTCTCAATGTTAGCTTTTTAGCTTGGGAGGTACTCCGCATGTTTTGTCTTGTTTGCGGATGTTACCTTATGTTTACACTACCATGCACTTAACTTTGTAATGGGTTTTTATAAAGTTGTTAGAAAGCGGTTCTTTTATTAAAGTGACTTTTTAATAAAGTGTACCTTCTAATTTTAAAGTGACTTTATTTCATAAAGCACTTATGTAATAAAGTGAAATCACTTTAATATTTTAAGTGATACATTTTGGAGGGAATGGATCATGATCCTTGATCTTGAAAAAGGCAAGATCTAATCTTGGCCTTTGGATTTAGGGTTGGGGAAGGTGAAAAGACACTTTGGAGGGAAAATGTCATTTTCAGAATTATAAAAAAATGCATTGGGTAGTGTGCAAGACATATCGAGAAGACGAGATGAGGTGATTGAGAGAGATTTTCTGAGTAAGCTTGAGAGAGGAAAGAGGGCAGTAAAGAGGGCAGGTTTTCCAAGGGAGCTAGGGCACAAATCCCAAGGAAGAATTTATGTTTTGTGGCTAAGTTAATTTTCTGTTGTTGGAGGCTGTACTATACGGATCCGTACAGTCCGTAAAGCAAGGGCCGAGTTAATTTTGCTGCTGCTGGGCCATACAAAACAGTCTGTACAGCAGGCTGTTGGCACAATTTTTGAGGTGCTGCATTTTCTGGGAGGGTCATACAAAAGTACGGACTTGGCACAGAAATCGAGGCAGATTTTGGTGGGACTGTTTGGGTGTTGTAAGTGATTTCTCTTGGCTAGAAATGTGATTTTGTCGCTGTTATGTACTTTCCTGAAGCTGAATAATAATATCTCTCTCTTTCTTGTTGGGTTTCCCCACATTGGGGTTTTCCCTGACTTTTGCCTAAATTTTTGAGTTTTATGGGTTGCTGTCCATTGTGTTTATTTCCGCTGCATATTTTCTTAGCAATGTGTATTTCTACTTATGGTAATTTCTTAATGTGGGTTTGAGGCATTTATGAAGTTCATACAAGACAATTATCTCTAGGTTGCTAAGTGTTTGACAAAAATTTCAGCTTGCTGATTTTTGTCATTAAAAATCTACATGTTATCAGAGTTTTGTCTCTGAGTGATAGTGGGCAGTGTGATTTTTTGGCAAAGTTGAAGAGGGAAAGGGTGTGATTGTTTTCCTTGAGTTGTGATAGGGAATATGGCTGCAAGCATTATATATGAGGATCGGTTGGATGGCATTTCCAACTATTTGCAGTGGAAGGTCCGATTGTCAGTTGTTCTCAAGGAGAACAAGATTTATAACTATGTCAACTCTGTTGTGGCAGCTCCTGCAGTAGATCCTGTTGCTTTGGACTTGCATGAGGTCAAGGAAGCCAAGGCTCAGAGTGATCTGGATTATTTTCGGCACGAAATGAGAGTGGAGATATAACAAAGAAATGCACAGAGATATTGCANATATTCAATAATATAACAGAAACGTATCAGAGATGCAACCATAAACACAGATATACAGTAATACACGATTTCTATTAATCAAAGAAATGTACAGAGACTGTAAAAATACAGAGTGAAAGATTCACTAGAATGGTGGCAGCTTATCTCTTAGAATAGATGTGATGGCTACTCGCATTTGCAAGAAGATGATTACAATGAGGCTCTGAAGGTCTTTTTACAATAAACGGGAATGCCAAAAGTCCTAGACATCCAAAATCCTAACCCTAGGAGATGAAGTGCCAAAAGTCATGTGGGCCCCGTTTGGGTAAGTGAGTACATCAACTTCCCGGGGTCGTAACTTTTGCATACGATCTCCGTTTTAGGCGTGTGATAGCTCGTTGGAAAGGTATCGTCGAGGAGATTCATTTTGGGGGCTCAATCATGTCTTCGACTATCATTGAGAACCTCGATCTCGAAAAACCTTCATTTAGGCCCTCAAAATGGCCCCGAAAGTTAAAACCTGCTAAAAATAGTAAATTGCCAAAATTGCCAGAAAACAGTTTTGAGCCAGTTGGAAAAGGTGGGTGGCCACCGATATCCACCTGGATCAATCCTCCCTCCTTAGGAAGCAATGGTCTCCATTGCGTTGAGTTCCCGGGGGAGAGGGAAAAGCGTTTGCTGGATTTGCATCTGGGTGAGCTGCTCGTATTGCTGGAGACGTCGCGT
>JASDQU010109075.1:175272-189465 GCA_032191745.1 Picea mariana
CTTGAGATCTACTCTTATGCTTGGTGGTGGACACTTGGCATTGATCCAAGAGAGGTATGTTTGCCTATCCAAGTATAAATAGATCCCTCTCCTCACTCCCAACTAACCATTCTTTGAGCTAGTGTTACTATACTGAAATTTCATCTCACTCTCTTGCTCTTGCCATCTTGCCATTTCACTCATATGCTCTTGAGAGTCTTGGAGCAAGTATTTCTCTAACACTCTCATTTGGATTAATAAAACTTTGGAGGATTTTTGGATCACCAAGAGTATTCTGGTTGCATTCTTCACATGAGGTGATATTGTGGTATTTGACTTCATGTGGTTTGTGTTGGATAGATCTTGAATGAAGTATTTTATTTGGGTAGATTAGCAAAGAGTAGTCTTGTTGATTTATTTGTGTTGGGTAGCTAGTTTCTTAGAAGTATTTCAAGTAGTTAGCTTATCCATACACATTATCTATTCTATGCTCACTCTTGTCTCAAGTTTTGTAGGTTCATTTCAAGGGATTGTTGGGAAAGCCTCAAGCAGGAGTCTTCTCTCAACTTTTACTTAAACTCCTAGTTTGCTTAGTCCTATATTTCTGTTTCATTTCATCATCTATTTCAGTTTAATAACCATCTTAGATAGGTCATATATTTTCAGTTTTCACTTGGAGATTTTATGTGAAAAATTTATGCGTAAAAAACATAAATTTTTCTTAACTTTGTTGTGTTGTGCAGCATTTCCAGCAAACTTTTGCTTGCTGGTTTTTACAGGTTCTTACCAGAAACAAGGGGATATGCTGCTCAAATTCAGCCATACAACAAATCAAAAGCTGCCACAATAAGTGGGTAAAATTCCCTTTATTTTCTCTTTTTTTTTTAGCATTGTAGCAAGCCCCCCGGGAAGTTCCCTTGAGGCTTGCATTCTACTTGTAATTTTTAGCCATTGTAAAATTATTTTCTGTAAGTAGTTAGTTGCCTACACCTTGGGAGTGTGATTGGCCAAGCCAACCCCCCAAAATCGTTGGGCTAGTTTAGTTTTCGTTTCAGCAAATTTTTTATTTCATTTCCCCACTTGTCATTAGGACAAGGTTGTGTGGTAGGCTTGTCTAATAATTTCATAATCTTTTTATTTTTCCAACCCTCTTTGGCCAACAATGGTAGGCTTGCCTCCACCTTGGCCATTGTGAGTGGTTTGCTTCCTTTTTTAAGTTTTGCTTAATAATAATTGCCTACACCTTGGGAGAGTCACCCCCAAAATCGTATGGCTAGGATGTATTAGATATTTGATGGTTCATATGTTTCAAATGGTTTAACATGCTCTAGATAATCATCTATATCTTGTCATCTTAGTTATAAGCCCTTAAGGCACATTTATATTCGCATGCTTTAAGTTCCATTTCTTGGAAATATTTCATACTTTAAAGCATGATGCCTTAGATGGAGTAGATTACATGTTTAAAGTTTATTTTTAAAGCAATCTCATTTCTTGGGCACTAATAATTCTCATAATGTCATTTCTGTTCATGGACATATAAATGGTGTAGGACTTAGATCTCTATTTTCAGCAAGCATTCATTTCACTTAACATTTTCACATATGCAATAACATACATGGTTAAGTGATTTTATATTTTGTCATTTGCTATAATTGTTAACAAGCTGTTCTTGTCATTTACTTGCTCTTTATTTCAAGTTTATATTCACATGTGGCTAAGTAAATGGATGATGGAATAGTTCAGCTTTCTCATATCTTTTGAATGTGTTTATGGTCATTATCTTTACATCTTGCAACACACTCATAACATCTCATTTCCAAGCAGTTTTCAGTTTCGGTTTTGGGCTAAAAACGTCATTTTCGGACACTTAAAACACTCCTAAAATACACCAAACACACTTAAAGACTCACCCGCGAGTCATAATAACTTTTTAGACAACTTAGGATAGCTTTATTCAGCCATCTCCACCATCTAAAACGGGTTTGAGGAAAACAACGGAAGGAAGTGGCGGGGGACCGTCTCGTGATCCTCCAGGAGGGGATCCTTTCCGGGAAGTACTCTTACTGTCAGGGCTGACCTGGGAAGCTAGGGTGGGCCTCGTTGCCTTACTATCTTGAGCACCCGGCAATCATTTGGCTAAGGGAGGAGGAAGCTTAACGCTCCAAACATAATTAGGGGGAGGGAACTAAAATTTACTTAACTTTTAAGAAACTTCCCTAATCACCTAGTTGCATAGATAATCCATGTGTGTTGGGGGGATTTAGATGTATGTTTAGGAACACACCTATTACAAGTGCCTTCATGTTTAAATCTCTCATGCAATTTTATGGTTTATCCTTCTAAGTGTTTTGAATTTCCATGAGCATTTGAAGTTTCCAAGTTTATTCACATCTTTTGTTTATGCTTCATGGTGTGATTCAAGAAGGAGTTGAGTATCCCACTTGGGGAGGCATCATCTTCTTGAATCTTGAGTGCTTTAGTGGTTGCCATTGAAAAACAGTCCAATAGAGTAATTGCTATTGGGGCATGCTTGACTCATGTGTTGATCTCATTTTGATTATCTCATAACTTTCATATCTTGTATCTTTGTATCTTTGTACATTTGTAACATCTATCTTTCATTGTATAAATAATTGTAATCTTTAGTTTGTGGGGTAGTTTTCAAATTATTTTACTTGCAAACATTTTGTAATTGAACACCCTCAAACTTAGTTGACCCCATTGCCCAACCTTAGGCACTAGTCATAGTTGACTTAGGGAAATGGTTGATTGTTATTTAGATTAACTTGCACTTTGCATTTGCTCCCTTAGCATCTTAGGCTAGTTTTTCCCAAAGCTTTCTAACAAATTAAAACCAACTCCTAGAACATAAACGTTTAATCAAATCTAGTAACTAGGGTCTACCCCCCTTGGCTTCCCTAGGAGTAAGCCTAGAAGGAAGAGGTTCCAGTCAAGGCGACAGTGTGGACTGTGAACCTAGGCATTGTGCCTCCAAGGACACACTAAGTGAGCTGGACTTTGCTCACGTTTGCAAGTGTGTATTAGGACGACAACACCTTCTAATATTAAAGTGACTTTATTTCATAAAACACTTATGTAATAAAGTGAAATCACTTTAATATTTTAAGTGGTTCATTTTGGAGGGAATGGATCATGACCCTTGATCTTGAAAAAGGCAAGATCTAATCTTGGCCTTTGGATTTAGGGTTGGGGAAGGTGAAAAGACACTTTGGAGGGAAAATGTCATTTTCAGAATTATAAAAGAATGCATTGGGTAGTGTGCAAGACACATTGAGAAGACGAGAGGAGGTGATTGAGAGGGATTTTCTGAGTAAGTTTGAGAGAGGAAAGAGGGCAGCAAAGAGGGCACGTTTTCCAAGGGATCTAGGGCACAAATCCCAAGGAAGAATTTATGTTTTGTGTCTGAGTTAATTTTCTGCTGTTGGAGGTTGTATTGTACGGATCCGTACAGTCTGTACAACAAGGGAAAATGACACGAAAATCGAGGCGGGTCTTGGCATAGTTTTCGAGGAGTGCTTTTGCTACTGCTGGGCCGTACAGAACAATCCGTACAACAAACAGCCTGCTGGCACAATTTTCGAGGTGCTTCATTTTTTGGGAGGGTCGTACAACAGTACAGACTTGGCATGGAAATCGAGGCAGATTTTGGTGGGCCTGTTTGGGTGCTGTAAGTGATTTCTCTTGGCTGGAAATGTGATTTTGCTGCTGTTATGTACTTTCCTGAAGCTGAATAATAAGATCTCTCTCTCTCTCTCTCGTTGGGTTTCCCCACATTGGGGTTTTCCTTGGCTTTTGCCTAAATTTCTGAGTTTTATGGGTTGCTGTCCATATTGTTTATTTCCGCTGCATATTTGCTTAGCAATGTGTATTTCTGCTTATGGTAATTTCTAAATGTGGGTTTGAGGCATTTATGAAGTTCATACAAGACAATTATCTCTAGGTTGCTAAGTGTTTGACAGAAATTTTAGCTTGTTGATTTTGTCATTAAAAATCTACACTTAAAACCTAGGGTGAGAGAGATCTGTGCATGTACATATGTATGTTGATAGAAAATGAAATGGAAAAAAATGTTGTCCCATGTTTAATGTCAAAAAAAAGAAAAGAAAGAGCCAATGTAAAGAAAGAAGCCTAAACCCATCTTAGCTCTGAATCTTTTAGGAACTGAGAGGTTTGCACCTGTATTTTTATTCCTCTCAGTGCTAATAGATCTAAGGTTAAGATGGATCTATAATAGTAAATACCCAGTGTATGAAGTGTTAGGATATTTAGACATTGAAGGAGTTAGTTAGGTTCAACTTGGTCTAATACGTCTTTAGATAAAAGTGTGTTTTTTTAGTATGCATTTGTAGTTATGTAATCCAATGGTCACAATATGTTATAGATAGAGTGATCCGATGGATCATATTCTCCTTGATATTAATGGTTATATTGATCTGTGGCCTAACACTTGATTGTTTTATGATATCTATTTAAAGAGCATGGAGGGTCATTTGTTGATGATTGATTGTGAAAAAATCTCTTGTAAAATATTTTTCTTTTGCATTAATATATTGCCTCAAGTGGCCATGTTGGTTGTGGCCATGGATTGTTTCCATCTTAGAGGGTTTTAACCACGTAAAAACATTGGTGTTGTGATCTTTGATTTGGTTGTGTGAGCGGTTGCTCAAGGTGTTCATCCTATGTGGGAATACCCTATTTTGTCGAACATGGTATCAATGTTCGTTTGAAGACTCGCTCATGTTGTAGATTGAGATGTTGAACTTGTGTTGCCGCTTTTCTGGGTTGAGAGGACTGTTCCATTGTGTCCGGAGTGCTACTTTCAGTTGGAACTTCTTTTCATTTCACTCAAAAAGGTTTCTGTTTGCTCGAGATACAACCTTCTTGTCATATCCAGAGGTATAAAGTTTAAATATGCCCTTTTAATTTTTTTTACAGAGTTAATATTTTGGTTTTCTGTTCTTTTTCTTGGTTTTCTACTCTTTCTGGTTTGTGTATGCTCTTTGCCGTGCATTCTATGCGATCTCAATAAATTAGAAACAGAGCCAAAAATGTTTTCCTTTCTGTGTATACTCTTTGCTCTACGCTTTATTCGAGCTCAACAAATTGGAAACAGAGAAAAAACTTGCATTTTTTGGGTAAGCTAATTCACATCTAACCCCATTGTTGTTGAGATTCATAAATTATTTTTTTCAAAATTTTGTTTGTTTTTGTGTGCAACCGTGTTGGAGTTTTTTATAGGAAAAAACAAGGGTTTCTGGGGGTAAGCATGCATTTTGAGGCAAAGAGTTTAAAAAAACAAAAAACAAAACCCCTCCTCCTTCATCAAATTTGTTATATATTTTGCATTAACTCACTTGGTTGAAAGTTACTTTATTTAATAAGAGGTCTTGAGTTCACTCTCTTTTTCCAAGTTACCTTTTGAAAAGTTCATGCAACCTTGAGTTATCTCATAACCTAAGTCACCAAACACGATGACGCGGGACACGGAGGACATGGAAATATGAGTGTCCGACACATGACACGACGACCTTGGAAATAGGACATGGAGGACACGTTTATATATATATATTTAAAAAAATTATATATATGAAAACAATTTGAAAATGAAACACACAAAAATGAAATATAGACATAAAGATTCATATTTTGTTAGAAACTAGAAGATTTGAATGATACAAAACATGTAACATATTACATTGTAACATCAATAATGATCAAATGACAAACACTGAACACACAAGAACTTAGAACCATAAGCTACAACATTCTCAATCTAATTAAGTCATCAAAATCAAAATGTATTACAATGTACATAGATACTGAGTCAGAGTCATTGATGCTAGGTGGGAATGCCAATGGAAAATACAAAATAGCCATAGGGTAGATACTAGAACCGTAGATGGAAGAATCTCATAGCTCATGAGTCGTAACTGTCAGTAGTCCACCATGTCATAATCATCAAGATCAACATCACTACCACTGCTCTATCCTCCATCCTCCTCCTCCTCCTTTATATCCAATGCAATTTGTGCATCTGTTGATGTGGAGGATGACCCCCTCAAGAGGATCACCATCATTAAAAGTGACTGGCTCGAGCACTGGTTCATTAAGATCCAAGTTGGCTAATGCCAACTCAACACTGCTATCCAAACCCATATCATTAGGAAACACATTCCACATTTTTCTCTTTCCCTTCAACCACTCTTCTCTATGCCTTTAAATAAGACGAAGGTTGGTGTGCACCTACACCACTAAGTCACTTGAATCGATGACAAAAAGAACTGTTCAACAAAAGAGTTTATACTTGAGTGAAGGGTACATTTTTACTTAAGTGACTTAACTTAAGTAACTTAAGTGAAAAATCAAATCAGAACCTTAGTAAAAAGCAAAAAGGAAACTCAACTGAGAATTAGATTGGGAGGTATAAAAGAGAGAGGAGGCGCCTCACTCCTCATTCTTGTCTATTTTCTCATTGTGATCACTTGAGCTCTACAACTTACGTTTTGAGGGTTTTGAGTCAAAAAATCCTAGAGGCCAGCAAGGAGGTGAAAGATTCTTCCGTTCCTGGTCCAAGCTTGGCCAAGGAGGTGCAAGATCCCTCCCTCGCCATTCTATCCATTCACAGGTATTCATCACTCAGGATTTGGATGATAGGGTGCAAATTTGAAGTATTTTCCAGCAGTGGGGCGCAACTCGAAGGGAAGAAGTGTTCGATTTTCTTTAGGGAGGCTAGATCAGCCTTTCCACCTGTTACAGGGTTCATTGCTAGGGTCATAGTGCCATTTTGCAGCCTTTACTTCAGGGTTTCTCTTATTATATGATTTTTGGTGGCTTGGCCGAATTTCTGAAGAAGGGCACAACTCTCACTGAGGAGGCTTAGAGATCTTGAGGAGGACTCAAGGGTTTTGACCCTAGCTTGCTCCCATCCATCTACTTGGCACCTGATCTACATTTTAACTGTATTTTGGAGCTATTTGGAGGTCATTGACTAGAGGGCCGAAATATTGAGTTTATCTAGCCATCCAGGGCTGTACCAGTCCCAAATCTGGACATACAAAGAGTTACTAGCTCAGATCTGAGGGTTCCAACTGTAAAGGGAAGCAATCCATATTCAGTTGGGGAAGTTCCAGGAGGCTCTATATCTTTCTGTATTGTACCAGATCTGCAGATCCATGTATGAAGATCACTTATATTATTAAATAAAGGTCAGATCTGAAGCTTGCTATCTTTGTTTATGTATTTTCTTCATTATCTCTTGTTCCAGACTTGTTGTGATGTCATCTATGAAATAAATCTCAACAAAACACTTCAACACATCTTTCTGTAATTAAAACCTGCAAAACAAAACATAATATCCAGTTTTTACATTAAATGTCATAATTAAGCCTTAAAACAAGCTGTAAAGGTGATGTCATGCCCTTTTAGGGTGACGTTAGGCCCTTTTTGGGCAACGTTGGCCTCCTGGAGCAAAACGTCAGGCCTCGTTGGGCCTCAAGAACCTGCCACACATGCCACTTGGCACACAACTGCCTCCAAAACATCCAAAACGTTGGGTGACGTCATGGGTGACCTGGGTGACGTCATGGGTGACCTAGGTGACGTCATGGGCCTTCCAAGGCCTACATCATGGTGGAAAGGGCATAACCCCCCTGGGTCTAGGCCTGCCAGGTTGCCCCTGGTGAAACATCATCCTCTCTCTCTGGTGCAATCCCCTGATCTATCTCTGCCCCTGGCTGGGGTCTCAGCATCAATCAGGTGGGATTTTAGCCCTATGGAGGTTCGAACTAATCATCTCCCCATATGTACCTGTCCATCGGGTGTGGCCCTGCAACATCAACAAATACGCTTTCCATGGGTTCATAAGTCACAGGGATCATAGCAATGTCAATCACATCTAATCATCAAGTTATTTAAACATGTGCATGAAACCCCTTTTACCCGGACAATTGCTCAAAGACGTTATGCTATTCTATAAGCTAAGTTTGGAGGGGATGCCAGGACGCTCTATTGGGCCAGTGCTCATTGGATGTGGGATGCTCTCGAGTGAAGTCAAATCTAGGCCATGTGAGTGGATGAGGTGGTAAGGGATGTCTGGGCAATGGGTGTAGTGATAACAGGGAAATGTATGGCTTACCTGTGGGTGCCTCTAAAGAGGGTGAGCTGCACCTTGTCATGGATGCAAATGTTTCCAAGTCCATTCATGCCTTTTGTCTTTTATTCTTATTGCTTTTTCTTTCAAGAGGCTAGTTAGGGGACACTGCCCTGGCGTGGTGACCAGTGGTGGCAATGTTACCCACAAGCATTTCACGGAAATGAGAAGGTTGGCTCGTGATGAGACCCCCTTTCTCTTGGCTATGCCACATGTTGCTGCCTTATACACACCTGGGAGACGTGGAAGAAATTTTCAATCCACTCGGTGTGTCCTTGGGGGCAAGTGAGACTTAAGGTGCTGTCACCTAATCCTCAACTCCTTCGTCTAGGCTAACTCCTAGCAAAGCCAAGGGGGGTAGTCCCTAACAAATATACTAAGGCTTGAACTAAACTAAGTACAAGAAATAAATCTAGGAGTTTATTATTCTTTCAACAATCAATTATAAATTGAAAATACACAAATCAACTATTCATCCACAATATATATATCAAGCACATACTTGCATAAAATGATACTTAGACACAGTTGTTAGATGCAAGTAAAATTAATTTGCTTCAAATAAATAACCGAAATGTAAAGTGAAGCATATGGCTTTCCTGAGTGTAAATATGAGACCAGTGCCTTAAAGGTAATCGTGGGCAATGTAGTTCGTGTGTTTTATTAGGGTAAATTGATGTTGAGTGAATGAGATTGTTTGGCCTCCTTGGAGGTTAGCTCTTTGTTTGGAAACTTGCGGAGAGTTTACCGAAACCCAATGGTCTCACCAGTAAACTCACTCAAAGTGCCGGATGTCCAAAACGGGTGGGAAGTCAGGTCCCGAGAGGGCCCGCCTTACTTCGCAGGTCACTTTAAGGCATCTTCCTGCACATTAAGCTAACAACTTTAGAGATTTCCCTAATTAATCTATCACCACTGACCAGCTCAGCGTGTATGAACTTACTCCCAACAGATCGAGACTAGCTTGCAACTTGAAGGGTCAGGAACCGCACTGAGAGCTGAGGGGAAATGTTTATTTTAAACAAGAAATAAAATTGCGGAAATTGAAATGTTATGCTAATTACTAATCTACACTGACCAGGCCTCTTGCGAGGAGCTGAGGGGATGGTTATTTGTCAACTTTGAAAAATTGCAAGAAATAAAACTAACTAACAATTAAAGATTACTTGATTTTGCAGAAAAGGAAAACTAACTAAATTTGTAGTTTGATTTTAATTTTAGAGCTGAACGTGAACTTGTTGGAATGCTTAAAACAAAGGAAAGACAAGAAACCAATCAAGACAAAGATCCTGCAGGACAACACACATTCCCCGGGGGGAAAAACAAAATGAGGCCTCCCTTGGCTCATTGATTTTATTTACTATGGTTACAAGTGTTTTTTTTCAGAGTCTTTAGATATCTTTAAGTGAGTTTGGACCCTTATATATGGACCATAAACTGAAAAAATCACTTTTACAATGGTTTGACAAGATAAGGCCACTTTGGGGGTCTGAGAAATTTCGAGTCTTTGGATTTTTGACATAAATTCCTCTTGTCCTTGCACCAACCTGCACAAAATCAGCGAACAAACAAGATGCAAAAATGGCCAAAAACACTTTAAGAGTGCTTTGGGTTATTAGTTTATAAAACTAAAAAAAATCTAAGTACAATCTTATGATAAACTAACAAATTTTTGAATCTAAACTAACTAGGAAAAACCTTTTCTTATTCTTCTTCTTTGCTATCCTAAAACAGAAATATAAAACAGTAAGCTTTTGCTCAAATATTAAATTTAAACTCTTGAGAAAACACCTATCTTTAGCCTTTAAATTTTCAACGATAAGAGGGACTAAGATAACACTTTGCAAACTAGAATAAAGATCTAATCTACTTGCCTTTAGTTGCCAAAAGAAATACAGCTCTTAGTACTTCTATGAATTGAAATCGTTCTTTGCAAATAAGAATAAACCAACATAAATTTTTAGCTTTTAGTTTGAGAAAGAGGTGAGAAGAAAAGGTTCCTTAAACCCTTGGAATACTTGGGCAAGAATGGAGTCTTCTTTAGCATAGAAAGAGGGGCTATCGTCCTTCAAACTTTTGGAGAGAAAGTAAGAGCAAGCAAGCTCATGCAATCCTCCAAATGAGATCTCTAAAGTCCACAATACTTGCAAGCAACCTGTTAGATCTTGGTGTTACCTACAAAGAAACTCAATGGTACATTAGCTAAACAAAACATAAAATGCACATTTAGATTTCTAAGATAGATAATCAATAGGAAATGGAAATCAAACAAGATTTACAATCCTATCCCTTATGAGTAATAGTACTCCTTACAAAGGCCAAACTCAACAAATTACAATAAGCAAATAAATGGAATAATATCACCTCATGAAAATACACTTGACAATGAAAAACCACACATAGATCCACACCAAATTAGCCTCCAAAGCCTTTTTATTCCAAGTATGAAAGATAGATCACTATTACAATGACACAAATCCCAAGCTCCAACTAGCTTTAGCAATGAGATAGTGCTTCTTTATATAGACCAAAGGGTGGAGTCCCCAATGGAGGAGGATGCACCAAGTGTAGAGGGAGGGCGCACCAAGTGTAAGGAGAAAACAACCAAGTGTGTAGGAGTGGGCTGCCACCTCTCCCAACACTCCAATAACTCACCATTTGTAAAGATTGAGGGAGTGTGGGGGTGCCACCTCTCAAGAGGTTGGCTGCCCCTTATGGGAATGCGCCACCTCTCAAGAGGTGCGCACTCTTTTATTGGCACATGTTTACTTCAAGAGAATACATGCCCCACTTTACTCACTTAACCAATGAAAATCATCTACTTGATGCCACATAGCCTTTTGAGGCTTTATTTGTCTCCAACATGTCCCCACATGTTTTCTTGATTTGAGCACTTGCTGATTTTCTTGATTTTATTTCGACTTTTTTGGGTTTTTTGAGAAAAAATGATTTTTAAGTGATTAAAATCACTAAATTTGCTCAACCAAGTGGGTACTTAGGTAATATGGGTGCTCTAGGTCCAAAATGAGCACCCCCAAGGCATATTAAGTCCCCTAGTACACTTTTTTAATACATCTTTATTTTTTAATTAAGAATTGTCGAATTGCGGAAAATTTTTAATTAATTGAAAAAATTAAAAAATCCTAAGGGGGACTTAGCACATTTCCATAAGACTCTAGGAGTATGTTTAGCATAGCACATTTCCATAAGACTCTAGGAGTATGTTTAGCATGATAATATACATTAGACACTAGGTTTAGATCCATGCTTAGGACTAACCATGGGCATATACTTCAGCTCTAGAGGGATTGAGTGAAAAAACTCATAAATTATAAATTGCATGAACGGAAAAATATAATAAATAAGTAAAAAAAACACTTCATAGTACAACTCATGCTTAGGACTAAGGTGGCTAAGACCTTTTACAAGTTCATCATGCAACATCTCTTATTACAATTTTTTATGGAAATGTGAAAAAGTTGGTCTTTATTGACCGGCTGAACTTCTGAACTCTGAACTTTGAACAATAATGTTCAATCTTTGGCGGCTCGCTGGAAGTCCATCCTAGTGCAACTTTGATGGATAACACCACCAAGAGTCACTACCCTGTCGTGGTGACTAGCTGTTGGTAGTGTCATACCGCTACATGCCCATGGACCTAATACGCTGGCTTGTGATGAGACCCCCTATCCTCCAATTAGGTCTTGATTTATTATTTTTTATGGGTCCCACTGTTTCTTGCTGAGAAGCTTTTTATTGCTTTTTTGGGGATCCCTGGGCGAAGCATCTCAAGGTTTCATTCTTTTGGCTTTTGTCTTTTGTCAGCTACTTTACCCTCTCGGCCTTTAGCCCCTTCTTCCCACAAGGCAAGGTACAACCCTTAGATATTTGGCCAACCCAATGCCCAAACTAGTGTAATGAGATGGATGAGTTGGAAAAAGATGAAAGGTGGTAAGTATGGTGGGAGCGGACGATGACCTCTCATGAATCCCCCCAGTGGCAACTCAAACCCTATGGGAACCAACTTACTAGGGCATCCTGTCATTCCCCGCAGGTGTGGTCAAGTGGAAAGGCATAAGTTCCAAGCACACGTTAGAAGCAAAAATAATTAAATGCACATATTCAAAGGTTTTTGAGAATCAAAGTGACACATACCATGATACCCGGACTCATTACCTCATGGAGAAAGACCCATTTCTGCTGCAAGACCATGGCCGATGTAATAGACGTTGCTGCTGCTGACAAAGTGGAGGCGCTGAAGAAGAAAATGATGGGTCCTCCAGGGCCATGCTCAAGTCGATCTGGCTCTCGATACTCCATGTCAAGGATCTGTGGGCCTCGAGACATAATCTCCTTAGTTATCCCTAGGCTAGGGGATAACAATACCGCTACATGTCCATGGACCTAATAGGTTGTCTCGTGATGAGACCCCCTATCCTCCAATTAGGTCTTGATTTATTATTTTTATGGGTCCCTCTGTTTCTTGCCGATAAGCCTTTTATTGCTTTCTTGGGGATCCTTGGGCGAAGCATCTCAAGGTTTCATTTTTTTTGGCTTTTATCTTTTGCAATCTACTTTTACCCTCTGGGCCTTTAGCCCCTTCTTCCCATAAGGTAAGGTACAACCCTTAGATATTTGGCCAACCCAATGCTCGGACCAGTGTATGGGATGGATGAGCTGGAAAAAGATGGAAAGTGGTAAGTATGGTGGGAACGAACGATGAGCTTTCATGAATCCCCCTAGTGGCAACTCAAATGGCTACCAGCTTACTAGGGCAGCCTGTCATTCCCCTCAGGTGTGGTCAAGTGGAAAGGCATAAGGTCCAAGCACACGTTAGAAGGAAAAAGAATTAAATGCACATATTCAAATGTTCTGAGAATTAGAGTGACACATACCATGATACTCGGGCTCATTACCTCATGGAGCAAGACCCATTTCTGCTGCGGGACCAAGCTGATGTGATGGATGATGCTGTTGCTGACAAAGTGGAGGCGTTGAAGAAGAAAAGGATGGGCCCTCCAGGGCCATGCTCAAGTCAATCTGGCTCTCGATACTCCATGTCTAGGACCTGTGGGCCTCGAGACATAATCTCCTTAGTTATCCCTGTTGACCGCCTCTCCCACAGGTGGTCAACTCCATGTGCCATGAAGAGATGCATCATCAGATGCAAATTTGTCGAAGACTTTGGTTCTACAGGGCAGTGTTTGGCCCCAACACTTCTTTTTGTAATTGGAATTTCCGCACCCCTGCGTGGGTTAATAATGTAATAGGTTTGCATGAGTCATGTCTAGGTCAGTTACCTTGGGATCGGTTCACTGGGAGGGTTCCTTTCACCGAGGGTTTTTTATCCTCAGGTTATCAATTGGGCTTCTCAACCCTCTTGATTTCCCTTGAGTTTTTCCCTCACACTTGCAATAATTCCTCCAAAGTGGTGAACGACGTTCTAGTGGGTTTATCTTTTGGTAACTATTATATGGAATCATTGTAAATGACCATGCAAGACACCTTAGAAAGTTTCGCGGAATTCCGTCGAGTCTAAGCTAGTTTTTTTTAATTAATTAATTTTTAATTAAATTTCCCTAAGTTTGGAGGTTTAATTATTTAATGAATTAATTATTTTTGAGCAAATATTGTAAAAACTAGGTCCTTAGACTTTTGATAGGGGTATTTGTGCTCAAAAGAAATGGAATAGCACCCCCCACATCCATGGACCAAGTTTTAGCGCAGTCGGACAACTTTAGCCATGGGTTTGTCCACCCGGAGTGTCAGTCAGTCTAAAACAACAATTTTAATTGCTAAAGTCCAAACATGACAAAAATGTAAAAGTTGTAATAATGTGTTAGAGGATGTAAAATGATGGAATAAAGGTTAGAGAGAGACCCCCTAAGCATAACATGACCCTCCCAACCTTTTCCAACCTTGTCTAACCCTTTTCCACTTCTCCTCAATAAAAAGTTACGCCCCCCTAGGGGGATTGACGTTTTTTTCTTGGTGGTGGATGTTGCGACTTAAATGGAGCCCCCTCTCATGAGTTATGACTC
>JASDQU010109075.1:207513-219371 GCA_032191745.1 Picea mariana
ACTCTTGCTCCATGAGGTAATTGGTCCGAGGTATCATGGTATGTGTCATATTTGATCGTTATAACCTTCTTATATATGCATTAGGTTCCTTTCATTTCTGATGACTGCTTGGATCTTACACTAATCCACTTGACCATTGTTGGGGTGATTGATGGGGTGACTTAGCAAGCTGATAATCATGGGTTTTGGTTAGCCACCAAGGGGGATTTGCAGAGCCATCGTCCGCTCCCACCATTTTTGTCATTTTACATCTTATACCCTGCACATCTATCCCATTCCCCTAGTCCGGCCATTAGGATGACCTTTGAGGGTTACACTTTGTCTTGTGGGAAGAAGGGGCTAAAAGGCCCAGGGGGTAAAAGAAGCTGGTAAAAGATAAAAGCCATAGGAAATGAAACCTAGAGATGCTTCGCCCAGGGGATCCCAGAGAAGGCAATAAAAAGCCTCTCGATAAGAAACAAGAGGGACCCTAAGAAAAATAATAAAACAAGACCTAACCAAGAGGATGGGAGGTCTCATCACGAGTCGACCCATTATGTTCATAGGTTTCCAGCAGTATGACATTGCCATCATCTGGTCACCACGCCAGGGCAGTGACCTTTGGTTAGACCTTGAAGTAAAAAAGAAAGAAAAGCAATAAATAAAAAGATAAAGGAAATAAAGGGCTTGGAAAAAATGCATCCATGATAGGTACAACTCGCCTCCTACAAAGGCACCCACAGACAACACCTGCCCTTGGTCTTACTGTGACTGGACATCCCTAGACCATATCACCTCATAAAACATGGCTTGAATGATTTTCTGAGGGAACTTTCCTTATCTTGTGGGTGTTAGCCCAATAGGTTTTTCTGTCGGTTTCCTTAGCTTTGTATAGTAGATCTGTGTAATATCTTTGAGCTCTTAGATGATGTTATAGGGATTTCATGCATTTATTTGATAACTTTAATGATGAAATATGATTTGCATTGCCATGATCCCGAGGACTGATGAGCCCATGGAGGGCGTAGTCTTTGATGTGCAGGACCATACCCGACGGACAGGTACCAGAGGACCGGTACACATGGGGAGATGATTAGCTCGGACCTCCATGGGGCTGAAGAGCCCATTGGATGGTTGCTGGATGGCAGAGGCAGAACAACCTTATGATGAGCCCTTGCATGAAGAAGACAGAAGGACGTCCTCACCAGGACACTTTGGCAGAGATCGACCTAGGGGGGATCACCCCCTGCAGATGAGATGATGGCTTTGATGAACAGGACGCCACCCAGGGCAGGCTAGACGTTTTCTGGAGCATGTGGCAGTGTGCTGGGATTATTTGGCACGTGTGGCAGGTTGCAGGAGCCCCAGAGGGGCCAACGTTTTGCTTCTTGGATGCTGATCTTGCCCAAAAAGGGCCAACGTCTCCCTCAGAGGGGCCTGGCGTCTCCCTTTAGGCTCACTTTTTGACATTTTTAGCATTTAATGTGACAAATAATGTAATATTGTTAAGTCAGCCTTGTCGGCTGTTTTAATGACCTGTTTTTGTAATTAAAGGTCATTTGGATGATATAAATTGAGGACGTTGAGCCTCATTTTAAAATAACACAACTCACTCTCTTGTGAGAGATACTTTTTAGTCTTTTGTCTTGGATTATTAGCTCTTGGAGTTGAGATGCTACACTTGGGAGGATTATCTTTGGCATGTGTATGGTGTTTTTATCATTGGAAGGTGTTACAACTAGGGTTTGATTGGCTCTTCATTGATTTGTAAGTACATTTTTCATGCAAAACTTCTTGATTGAATGGTTGTAGGTTAAATGCCTTACTTTTATGGTTACATTGTTGCAATTTTGCTTAATCATTGAAACCCTAGGGAGCAAGCACACAAGTAGGTCCTTGCTTCATGTCCCCATGATAAAAACTTGTTTAGCCATTTGATTAAGAAGAATATAGCCTAGTCATTGCTACACTAATTCTCCTTTTTCTTGAGTTAGTTTGAAACATAAATTGAAGAAGGAAGACGTCCTAGGCCTAATTAAGTTTACACCTAGGGTTTTGACCTTTAGGGTTTGAAGAGCCTTGGCTCTACAACACTTTTCAGCCCTAGATTTATATTTCTAAGCTAGCCGTTTTTTGCCAAAGAGTTTTAAGGAAAGAGGGAGGAGCAGGAGGCCTAGCTTAAGCTACACCGGAATGAGCCTCCTCCCCTTAGGGTTTTGACTTCATGGCCCTGCCATTGCAATACCATTAAGCCTAACTCTCCCGTCCTTAGATTTAGATCCTTCCAAGCCTTTAGCCTTACTCCTTGACTCCATTTACCCAAAGGCACTAGTCTAAGAATGCAACGTTGAGTTTATTGTGTTAAAACAATCTTTCAAACTTTCTTAATTTGAAACCCTAACTAACCCTAGCGACTTTACTAACCCTAACTCTTTGATGACGTCTTGCCTCATTTGAACTTTGGCTGGTATATAAATTGCGGCTAGGTCATCCATTGATAGATATTGAAGTGTTGATCATTTTCATTGGCCTAAATAGCAAAACGTTCACTTCATTGTCTAGTTAAACTAACCTAGAATAGGGCTGACGTCACCCCTTAGCAGGTTTGACGCAGCAACATTATATTGTGAGCATATTTGTGGTATCTAATGCATTGTGATAATTCAAGGATTAATTTTGTACATTGAATGCTCTATCATTTGTATTTATTGAAGAAGTAATATTATAAGCCATAGCTTTAATTGCAATCATTGACTTCGTCAATAATTACATTTATTTATGCTCATATATGTTAAAGATAGTCATTAACTTATGAAGTACTAACCACTGCTTGCACTTTTTAGTTTTATCATTGCCTTGTCTCGCAAACAGGTGCCCTTTTAGTGGAATATCTTCTCTTTGACTATCTTCTTGGCAGTAATCTGTGAAGGGAAGGCTTATCTTAACCTTTGAGCCTTAAATCCTTGATCCTTTTCCTTCAATACCCCAGATTACTAGGGACGTCTCCCTTGGGATTAGCCACCCTAAATAGAAAGAGCTCCCCATCGAGGTGACAGTGGGTGGGGAAGCTCCTGTTACGCCAGTTTGACTCTTGCTATCCTACAAATTGAGCGATAACCATTCCTACATGGATTATTATGTTATATTCCAAGTATTTTGGATAATTCTTGTGTGAGCGAATTTTGTTCGTCTCATTTGGTATCAGAGCTTTGTTTTTCTGATCCCGGCCTTTGGCCTGTCTCTTTATCAGACCTTGTCTGAACCGGCTTTTAGCCAACCCCATCGTTTCAGAGTTTCTCTGAGAAATCTTTGGTCTTTGACCAAAAAACTTGGCCCTTGGCTATTTAATATTAAAAGTTATTTTGCTGCTAGAAAATCAGAAGAAAGACTNCGCAGCCTTTCCTTTCCCCCGTTCCCTTTTCTCTGTTCCCCCGTAACCTTCCCCTTTTCCCTTCCTCGATCCCTACCCATCCCATTTCCGTCCTGTCCACTCCCGTGACTCCCCTTCCCTCTTCCGCAGTCCTTTCCTCTCCCCTTCCCCTAACTATCCCGTAACTACCCTGCCTTCCTATCCCTGTAACCCCCGAACCCGTAACCCCTAGCTATCCCCGCTCACACACACAACCCCGACCTTGTCTCCATTCTACTCAACACTCCGCAATCTACACCACATACCCCTCACAACCCCACAATACTCCCGCGACAGCCCCCGCACATACCGCGACCACCACTCTCCCGCAGATCTTGACCCGATACACACTGCAGATATTGACTCGACACAGTTCGACACAGCCGCAGAACCCAACCGTCCCATCTCTGCCCCTACATCTCCGTCTTTTCATTACCATTTGCGACTTCTTGTAAAGTCGTGACCCATCTCACCCTCACTTAATTTACATTATTATAATATATATACTTTGTGTTAATTTATTGTATGTGATATATATAATATCTATATATACACATAAAATAAAATTAATATAAATATATATTAATAATTAATATTGAAAAAAAAAAAGATAAAAAAGAGTACAAGGAATATTAGAGAGTACTTTTAAATAGTATCAAGGAATATTAGAGAAAGATACCTATCAAGTTAAGGAGCTTAAGTCTTATAATTATAAAAAGGATAATTTGAAAATGATGGAAGATAAAAGGGATAATTCGAAAATGACGAAAGAAAGATTTTCTTATGAAGGTTGTCGCACTTCGTGTTTCGGGTTATTTACATTAAAGGGAAGTATTCAAGGAAAAGAGGTTAACATCGTTATCAACATGACCCAGGATGATAATTCTGTTAATATTAATTTGGCGAATCAATTACTTATTTTGGAGCATAACATAAGTGAAAAGACAAATATTTTTTGCAAGAGACAATATGAAATTAAAGACTAGCAAGTAACAATTCATGATTATGAATATATA
Source organism: Picea mariana (assembly GCA_032191745.1). Classification (NCBI taxonomy): domain Eukaryota; kingdom Viridiplantae; phylum Streptophyta; class Pinopsida; order Pinales; family Pinaceae; genus Picea; species Picea mariana. Next base: position 211,918 of record JASDQU010109075.1, read on the forward strand.
TCTCAATTCAATGTTACAACTATGTTTCAAGAAGAGATTGACATCATTCTCGGGTTACACTGGTTAACAAAACTAGAAACCTTCATTTTAAACACGGAAAAAAAGTTTGTGACTTTTCCCTATAAAAAGAAGATGATGACTCTTCAAGACATTACTATGAGGTCAAAATTGATAACACCGTCATCAAAAGACTTTAAAGATATCTCGAAGGTGATCCTTCCAGATAATTAGAACTCGATATCAAAGATGCAAAAATAATATGATGAAGTTATTGCTGATAAAAACCAAGAAATATATCGCTTAAAAAATCATAGTGAAAAACTACTTACTCAAATTAAGAAGTCAAGGGATACAAAACAACGTGTCTAGGAGTTGGAGAAAGAGAATCAAGATCTCGGGAAGAAATTATCAGGAAAGGATGAAGAAGCTTCTCGTTTGAAGAACCTTAATAAAAAATTGCTTGAACAAATTAAAAAGATAAAAGATGAAAAGCCAGAGAATCGAAATATTATAAATAAAGTCGATAAATCAGAAGATGAAGAAATTTCACACCTAAGGGTTCATAATCAAGATTTATTAACTCACATTAAAAATTTGAAGCATGATAAGAAGACTTTACAAGAAAAGCTAGATCGCAAAACATCATTAGTCGATAAGGAAACGATGACAGACCCAATCAACCTTACAACTCAAAAGGAGGCAAATCCAGCTGATGTAAAGAAGTTTTCAAATGTCGAGGTACAAACAAGCCAGAGATATGAAGAAAATTCAATTCCAAAAATTAATCAAGAAAAAGCTACAAGTATACGAAGTAAAGATCAAGTTGCGAGGATTCCTTATCGACATCCTAATCACAAAAATCGATACTTTAGCCAATCCTTGTATCAACAGAAACAAATGACCAGTATGTCGAAGAATATTACTTCCACTACAAGTGATGCTCAAAGTAGAAGCTATCATGGGAGTCGAAATACATCAAGTTCTTTCCAAGAACCCTATAAACGCCCCATGCAGAAGAGCGAATTAGGATGGGCAAATTCCTTTACAATTCGACAGTTTTGTTTAGCGCTTAGAAGATCCTATCGTCTCAGGTCCTCAATGATTACTAACTCAAGAATGAAGAATCATGAGACAATAATTACAAGCTAGAGCAAGAGATAAGTCTTCCATAAAGTATGCTTTGAGGACAAAGCATTTTTTAAGGGGAAGGCAATGTTATGAACATAAATATACATATAAATAGATATTCATAACATAATAATTAATTAATAAATAGTAATTATTAATAATGAAAGGACATGTTTCAAATGACATGTCTATTGGTTAAGGGCACCCCTGCGTGGGTATATAAGCGAGCCCTCATTCTCAATTGTATATTATCTTATATCATCTTATCTATTCATATTTTATACATTATTCCTACATGGATTATTATGTTATATTCCAAGTATTTTGGATAATTCTTGTGTGAGCGAACTTTGTTCGTCTCATGCCCCTTGACTCTATTTGCCCAATATTGTATAGGCACTAGTCCCCTTTCCTCCATCAGCCCATTATTCTCACTATACTACAAAAAATATGTTTTTCTAAGCTATCTCTTTACATCACCTTGAGCTTCCTTGTCATAGTCTTAGCAATCCTACTTATGGATACCTCCCTTGTCTTGGAGAAGAGCCAACTTAAAGTTGGAGAGGGAGTTATTGAGGTGACAGTTGATAGCCCCTCTAAGTCGCTTTTGGGTTTTCACTTTGTGCTTGGGATTTTTACACATATAAGTGAGAGTTCAGGAGGTAACAAGGGGTATCAGATAGTAGGGTGTTGTCGGAAGGTTTCAGGGTTGGGATGCTTGAGATCTGTGCTTGAGGAAAGCACTGTGGACCTGTGATATCTTCTTTTAGGTTGCTGATTTTTCTTTTCTAGCAGTGTGTTCCATGAGTAGTAGTATGACTACCTTGACTCTCAGACCTCCGCTAAACTTAGTCTAATCTTCTCTAAAACAGATAGATATAGGCCAAACTTACATAAAGAGAAAACTCTGATCCTGAACAAACATCTACTCAAAGTTTCATTGCTTGGATTTTTGCTTTCTCAATGATTAATATGGTGAAAATATATTTTTTGGTGATTGGACATAATAATTGTCACTGAATCTCCTTAACCAGATCTATTTTCTTGTGGTAGGATCAATGAGAAGATTGAAAGACTTGCTAGCCCAACCTGATAATCAAGTTTGTGCAGATTGTTGTTCTCCAGATCCGAGATGGGCGTATGTAATTTATTCTTTCACTCTAATGTTGAATTTTCTAGAAATAGCTATTCTGTATTGGAATATCATAAACTGCAAAAATATACACCTTTATAAAATAATTTTATAAGTTTATTTCAACAAACCTCTATATGTGCATTGTGAACAATATCAACATCATTGTTTACTATAGCTTTTTATTGTAGGAATCCTTGGATGATATTGCTCTCTTTTTATATAATGAACAAAAGGCTAGCAGGTACTATTGTTGTTTGGTTTCAGAGGTAAAAGGATCAACTAAAAGGAAATCCAAAATGCCTACAAGAAATAAGATGAAGAAATCAAAGAATATGTAAATGAAGACCAAGTTGTATTGGAAAATGTATATAAATGTGAAGCTACTAAAGAATCTTCATTTCTAGATATTGGTGGTGTTATGATCATAAGGAGATTTTAGATCTTCAGCAAACCCTAATCCATAAATAGTGTACCAGCAGCAAGTATAACAACACTAATCACAAGAATAGATCGTACCAATAGGTGCACCCAACAGAGAGAGATATTACTACATAACCAAAACAGAAAATACTCCAAGAGAGGTTCACTATTGAAGAAATATCCATGAGAAGAGTGAAATAGAGAAGTACCCTTGGGCATCTATCACACTTGATCAATGAATGAATCAATTTACAAATGGGGAGTGTGTATATTTATATGCATCCTATTAGGGTTGGGGCACTAGCACCAAGAAGGGACTAGGTTGGCCTTAGCCAAAATAGCCATAAATAATAAAGTGGGTAAATTACCCATATGTAGGTTCATTAAAGCCATCAATACACTCAATAGTGGGTTCCCATGTGGCCTCAACTGAAGCTTACACCATCATTTCAACACCCCCCCTTAATTTGAGCATGGGGTCATGGAGAAAGACGATGAAGTACAACTGAACGAGTGGGCATACCCAACTCAATAGAGCGACAACTGTAGCTGCAATAAAAGAGAGTGGGTTTGTGATGACCCAATTGAATACAAAACATGGAAGGGTTTATGAATATCCAACTATCACTAACATAGAGAAGATAAGATAATATTATTTATGTCCAACAAATGACCACAAAAGTAGGTCAATAGGACGAAAAGATACATCCAGTGTGAATACAATATGGGAGTGCTAGAGCAACTCCTAGATAATGTTGAAAGGAAGAGAAATAAAGTAAAAAGATTGCAACATAAATAAGTGTCTAGCCAAGTGAATCACTAAGTATAACCAAAAGATATAACAATGGTATAAGTGCAGCGATACAATGGGGAGTCTGACATTGGAAATTTGGAAATCTCGGTGTTGAGCAAGAGAGAGATGGAGATGTTAAATTTTATAAATCATTGTGAACATATTCCGCATTAAAAGAATTCCTTCAGAAAAATAAATAGCAAAAAATTGAAATCCAGTCAAAATTGCACTCTATAATTAATGCTGTAATCTATAAACACCAACTGTAAAAAATATATAAGAGAAACTCAATAGATGACTGTCAAAACTTGTTACTGCTATTCATTACTTCTGAAAATGAAAATATGCTACATGAAAACAATCAACTGCTTACTGTGGAACTGAAAACTTTATAATTAATTAAACCGATTCCCCTGCCGTCTCCTTTATAGACTGTTATCCCTGATTTTTAGGGATAACCAAGAGATCATGTCTCGAGGCCCACAGGTCCTAGACATGGAGTACCGAGAGCAGGNTACTGCTATTCATTACTTCTGAAAATGAAAATATGCTACATGAAAACAATCAACTGCTTACTGTGGAACTGAAAACTTTATAATTAATTAAACCGATTCCCCTGCCGTCTCCTTTATAGATTGTTATCCCTGATTTTTAGGGATAACCAAGAGATCATGTCTCGAGGCCCACAGGTCCTAGACATGGAGTACCGAGAGCAGGATTGACCTGAGCATGGCTCTGGAGGGCCTATCCTTTTCTTCTTCCATCAACTTTATCTTGTCAGCAGCAGCAACATCCATCACCATCGGCTTGGTCTTGTATCAGAAGAGGTTCTTGCTCCATGAGGTAATTGGTCCAGGTATCATGGTATGTGTCACTTTTGATCATTGAAACCTTTAAATATATGCATCTGATTCCCTTTTACCTCTAACAACTGCTTGGATCTTACATTAACCTCCTTGACCATGATTGGGGAGATTGATAGGGTGCCCTAGCAAGCCTGTGCCCAAGGTTTTGGTTTTCCACCGGGGGGATTTCTGAAAAGCCATCGTCCGCTCCCGTCATAACACCACTATTTCACCTTGTCTCCCGCTCACTTATCCCATTCCCCTTGTCCGGGCATTGGGTTGACCTGTTTGTAGGATTGCACCTTATTTCGTGGGAAGAAGGGGCTAAGGCCCAGAAGGTAAAAGCAGCTGGTAAAAGATAGAAGCCTAGAAATAAGACCTTGAGATGCTTCACCCAGGGATCCCCGAGAAGGCAATAAAAAGCCTCTCAGTAAGAAACAAGAGGGACCCGAAAAATAACAAACAAGACCTAGTCAAGAGGATACAGGGTCTCATCACAAGCTAGCCTATTAGGTTCATGGGTACCTAACAGTATGACATTGCCACCATCTGGTTATCATGCCAGGGTAGTGACCTTTGGTTGCATGGCCAAGGGAAAGGGGGTTTCATCACGATCCAACCTTCTCATCTCCGTGAAAGTACTTGTGGGTAACATTGTCAGCTCTGGTCACCATGCCAAGGCGGTGTCCTTTGATTAGCCCTTGAATAAAAAAGAAAAAGAAGAAGAAAAATGAAATAAAAGAAAAGAATAAAGGCAAGAACGGGCTTGGAAAAACTTGCATCCATGACAGGTACAGTTCGCCTTCTACAAAGGCACCCACAGATAGCATTTTGCATCCTTGGCTCTCACTTCACCCACATGTCTGGACATCCCCTAGCCACATCACCTCACTTACATGGCTTGGATGAAATCTTCCTAGAAACTTTCCTTTTCTTGTGGATACTAGCCCAATAGGACGTCTTGTCTTTTTCTTCAATCTTGTATTGTAGGCTTTTGTAATGTCTTTGAGCTATTGACCGATGTATCAGGGTTTTTATGGATATGTTTAATAATATTAATGATGAAATGTGATTGACATTGCTATGATTCCTGTGACTAATGAGCCCATGGAGGGCGTAGCTTTTGATGTGCAGGATCATGCCCGACGGACAGGTACCATTTGGACTGGTACACGTGGGGAGATGATCAGGTCGGACCTCCATGGGGCTGAAGAGCCCACTAGATGGATGCTGAGACCCCATCAGGGGGTAGAGACAGGATGGTGGTTGATCGGGGTTTTACACCGGAGAAGAAGATGACGTTTCATCAAAGGCACTTTGGCAGAGCCCGACCTAAGGGGATTGACCCACTTCCAGTGGAACATTTTCCCTGGATGGCCCAGGACGTCACCTAGGAGCTCATGACGTCACCTTGAGCGTGTTACAGTTTGACAGGGCAGTTGGCATGTGTGGCATGATTGGGAGGCCCAAAGAGGGCCAACATTTTGCCCTTTGGTGCTGCATTTTCCCTAAAAGGGGCTAACGTCTCCCTCAGTGGGGCTTGACGTCTTACTTTTGCTCAGTTAGGGTTTTAAAGTTAACATTTAATGTAAAACAATATTACTTTTGATATTCTGGCCTTGTCGACCATTTTATGACCTAAAAACTAAATTAGGTCATTGATACACTATATATTGAGGAGTTTTAGCCTCATTTTATCATAATACATCACTCACTCATTAGTGAGGTCTGATTTTAGCGCCCTACTTGGGTATTTTTGTTGTTTTAGTGAGGCGCACTTTTTGAAGGAAGGCATTTCTTGGCATTTTATGGTTTTTCTCTTGAAGGAAGGTGTTACAACTAGGGTTTGCATGGTTATTTATTGATGAATTGTAAGTATTTTTCTGCAAAACTTCTTGATTGAATGGTTGTAGTCTTATTTTCTTACATGTATTTATAATTTGCTGAATCAAAACCCTAGGTGACAGCACACAAGTAGGTCCTTGTCTCATGTCCCCTAATAGAGAAATTTTCAGCCATTGAAGAAGGAAGAAAGAGCCTAGCCATAACTACACTCTCATTTCTTCTTCTCCCTGAGCTAGCCGTACTTTCCAGGAGTCAAGAAGGAGGAGACGTCCCAGGCCTAGGTTATCTACACCTAGGGCCGTCCTTCTTCTAGGGTTTGGTGATAGAGCCTTGTTGTAGAAACACTCTCCCTCACTACACTCTCTTGTCTTGATTTATCCTTTATGCTAGCCATTTTTGCCAAGTCAACCTAAGGAAGGAGGAGAGAGCACGAGGCCCTGCTTTAGCAACACTGGAGTGAGCCTCTCTCCCCTAGGGATTTGATTTTGGGGCCCTGTCATAGCAGCACTTCAGAACTCTTCCTTCTAGTCCTTAGCCATCCTCCTTCAACCTTTGCGTCCTCTATTAAATTGACTCCATTAACCCCAAGGCACTGATCTTAGACCTCCAGCGTTGAAGTGAAAGTGATCAAACAACTCTCAAAATCTTTTCTAAATTGAAACCCTAACTAACTGCTAACCCTAAGTTGTTGACGTCACACCTGAATATTTCATCTTTATGCAACAACGTCTTGTTTTAAGACCAATTGAATGGTGATTTAGGCATTAATTGATGGTGTGTTGATTTGTTACATTGAATGCCATGTCATTTCAGTATCTATTGAGGAAGTGATATTATTTGCATTGTTATATTGATAAACATTGATTTCGTCAATATTTATTGCCATAATTGCTTATTTAAATATTAGATACTCTTATGAAGTACTAACCCATTGAAATATAGCTTGCATATATTAGTTTGTTGTTGCTCTGTTATAGGCAGGTGTTCTTCATTGGGGATTCACTTTATTATTGGCTGTTTAGCCGAACTATCTGTTTTGGTGGTGACCTGTGAGGGGGGAACTTTACTTTTGTCCTTTTAACCTTTGCCTCTTCAAAGCCCTAGGTCACCGGGGACGTCTCCCCTGGGCCTCACCTCCTTAAAGAGAAAGAACCTCCCCATCGTGGTGACATTGGGTGGTGTTGCCGCCTTATACACACCCGGGAGACGAAGAAATCTTCAATCCACTCGGTGTGTCCTTGGGGGCAAGTGAGAGTTAAGGTGCTGTCACCTAATCCTCAACTCCTTC
>JASDQU010109075.1:223280-237536 GCA_032191745.1 Picea mariana
TGTTTTGACTCTAACTGACTCTGAGTGGGCTAAGACATAGCAAAACTTGCCCGACTGAGCTGAAACTTGGTCTATGGGTGTAGGGGGTGCTATTCCATTTCTTTTGAGCACAAATACCCCTATCAAAATCCCAAAGATCTAGTTTTTACATTATAAGCTCAAAAAATAATTAATTAATTAAATTATTAAAAATTTAATTAATTAAAAAAAACCTATCTAGACTTGACGAAATTCCGCGAAACTTCAGACACCGCCTGGCATGGTCATTTACAATATTCCTAACAAGGTTACCAAAGAATGACACCATCAGAGCGCCTTCCATCACTTTGGAGGAAGTCAATGGAGGGAAAAACTTAAGGGAAGTCAGCCAGGAGCTTGTCTGGTCGACAACCTGAGGATAAAAAACCCCTGATGAAAGGAACTCCCCCAATGGATCACCCAAGGTACCTGACCTAACTATGATCCATGCAGACGTATTACATTATTAACCCACGCAGGGGTGCGGGAATTTCGATTACAAAATTTTGATGCTGGGGTATCAGATACCCAAGTAGAACCATAACTGTCTTCAACATAGATGAATACTTCATGGCACATGAGTTGACCACCGTTGCTAAATGGGCGGTCAACACACACCTTTCGTGCATTTGGAGCCAATGATCCATTGACAATGGGTGAGTTTCTCCAAAATTGTTTATGTGGTTAGAGTTTCTTGAATGCCCCACAAAGTTGTTTGTTGGAGGGAGGCCATGCTCATTTATTTGGCAAAATATTGGACAAGTGGACTCTTCATGAAAGTCCTCACATGCTCTACAAAAGGGTGGTATATCCTCATTTACCACATTATTAGATTCTAACTGATTAGGTGGCCTTTGTTCTTGTTGAGGAGTTTTCTTTTGCCATCTTTCATTACCAGGCCCCGGTTGGAATTTGCTATTTTGGTTTTGGGACCTCTCCATGGCTATCAACCTATTCTGCAATGCACTAAGTTGGGTAGCATGAGTGGCTTCCTGTAATGATCCGAAGCCATTTTTTTTTTCCTTGAAACCACTAACTACCATTGACTTGATTGTTATTGTTGTGCAGGTGGCTCTTGGTGTTTCGGTCTTAGGGTTGTTCCAGGTATTTAAATGGTGTTCATACAATATCTATCCAACACATGCAAGATAAAAAAAATACTCAAGATATGGAAAGAACAAACATAGATCTGACCTTTATTATGGAAAGCATGAATCAGATACAATATAGAGCAGATCTGGAATAATCCTCAGATGGCCCTCACAGATAATAGATATGAGCTGCTACAAAATGCTCCCGCTAATACAAAAGATGCCTCCAAAGGCTGGATATAAGCTGGACCCCAAAGAAGCCAATAATAGGTGAACACTCAACACCCTTGGGCTGCTGGTACGTCCTGCTGGCTGAAAGGGATCAATAATTCAGCCTGGCTGAAGGAGATGCTCAAATCGTGCCAAACTCCACCAAAATGTAGATCGGGACCAAAGAACCCTCTCCCGGAAGTCTGAAACCCAAATACTCAATCCTCATTTGTCAATGGATGAAACCCTAATGCAGTTTGCACCCTCCTAAAGCCTTGAATCACTCAACAGGTCGTTCTGGATGAAGGACACCTCCAAATCCTCTGAAACTTTCTAAAATGGTAGATTGGGCTATGGAAACCTCGTAGGAGAAGTTTCAGGTTCAGATCCTAGGTAAAACTCCCTAGATCTGAGAAATACTGAATCACAGGACGTCCTCCTTGCCTCAAGACCGTCCCAATCTGTAGCTGAAGATCTGATGGTGATATCTCCTCAAGAAAACCTCCAAAATGATGGTTGAGGACCTGCAAATAGAACCCACGTGTTGGAATTCCCCCAAACTCTCTTGAATGGATGGATCGAACTCTTCAAATGATGGTGCGCCCTTGCTGGAAATTCCTGAACTGTACGGCCCTGCTATTCTGCTAAACTGATGAGTGGATATGTGATGAGTGTAGAATGGTGTGGGTGGAGTCTTTCATCCCCGAGACCAAGCTTGGAACAAGGTGAGTGGGTCTTTCACCACTGAGTTGCTCACAAGGGTTTGTAACAACAAAACCCTCAAACTTTATGCTCAAGAGTAAGAACAAACAATTACCAAAATCCAGAATGCCTAATAGGTGCGCCCCAGCCTTCTATTTATATTTTTCTTCTATTTCTCAGTTGAGTTAGGCTAACCCCTAGGGTTAACTCCTCCAACTCTTCTATTCCTTCATTGAGTTATCTTTAACTCCTTTTTCACCTTTTCATCAAGTCAACTTAAGAATATAACCTTAGTTTAGTTGACCTCTCCCCTTAGTGTGGGACTATGGCCTAGTGGGGATGCCTAGGCCACTGAGTCTCCTCAATACCTCTTCATCAAGAGGTGGGGGACATTACAGTCTCCCCTGCTAGAAATTGCTTGCCCTCAAGCAATTCCAAACTTGTTTCTCTCACCACTTGTTCATTTTCCCACGTGGCATCCTCAATGGGTAGATCCTTCCATCTGATCAACTACTCCTTGATGCTTCTGTTCCCGAGCCTCTTCTCATGAACCTCCAATATCTCCTCCAGAATCAACACAAGCTGTCTTTCTTCATCCATGGGAGGTAATACCTCAATGGGTGTGATGTGTTGGCCGATGGCTTTCCTAAGGCAGGATACATGGAAGACGTTGTGTATTCTGCTGCCCTATGGGAGCTCCAATTCATAAACTACGACCCCTATCTTCCTGCTAACCCTGTAGGGACCAAAGAAACGTGGCTGTAGCTTCTCTGCTCTGCTTCTTTTTATAGAAGCTTGCCTGTATGGTTGGAGCCTTAGATAGACTAAGTCACCAACCTCAAAAGTACGCTCAACTCTGTGCTTGTCTGCTTGGACCTTTTGTTGGTTCTTTGCTCTCTGTAGATGATCCTTCAGCGCCTTGACAATGTCTTGGCTCTGTTGTATCCAACCCTGTACCATAGGTGCCCTGCTGTCACCGAACACAATCTCTACAAACGATAATGGATCATAGCTATACAAGGCCCTGAATGGTGACATGCCTATGGACATGTGCTGGGTGGTGTTGTAGCAATACTCTCCTAGGTGCAGCCATCTGACCCACGCCTTTTGTTGCCCTGCCACATAATTCCTGAGGTAGCCTTCCACCCACTTGTTGACTATCTCGGTTTGTCCATTGGTCTGGGGATGATAGCTGGTACTAGGGGTTAAGGCCGTACCAACCAATCTGAACAACTGCTGCCAAAATGTACTCATGAACCTGCTATCCCTGTCACTGACAATGTTCTTGGGTAGGCCGTGCAACTTGAAAATCTCCCTGAAAAACAGTTCGGCCACCTGTGCTGCACTGAAGTCGGTAGCTATGGTGAAGAAGTGTGCAAACTTTGTCAACCTATCCACTACTACAAAAATGCAGCCCTTCCCTTGTGTCTTGGGCAATCTGGTGATGAAATCCATGGATATGCTTTCCCACTTGTCCTTTGGAATGGGTAAGGGTTGCAGTAATCCTGCTGGGTGAGTGTGCTCATCCTTGTTCTCCTGACATGTAGTACACTCCTTAACGTGCTTTATTACATCCTCCTTGAGGCCCTTCCATGAGAACCTCTCTGTTACTTGCCTATACGTCTTATCGATCCCCTGGTGCCCTGCCATCGGTGAGTCATGACATGCCTGCAATACTTTGGCCTTGAAGGCCGATCCAGGAACCAAAAAGATTCGGCCCTTGTAGTAAATGAGGTCATTTATAACCCTGAAATTATCATCTTGTACCTGTCCATCCAATAGTTGACAGGTGAACTGATCCTTTGCATACTCCATCACCAGCTGGTCTTTCCAGTCAACTGATACACCTTTCATGGCAAAGATGGATGGCCTCCTCGACAATGCATCAGCCACCACGTTGTTTTTCTCTTTGACAAATTCAATGTCAAAGTCGTAGGCCTATATTCTGCTTACCCATTTTTGCTGCCTCTCGTTCAAGTCCTTCTGCTCCAGTAGGTATTTGAGACTTATGCTCTGATTTGACCACAAACCGTGCACCTACCAAGTATTGTCGGAATTTGGCTAGTGCATGCATGATAGCTAGCATTTCTTTGTCATAAATGCTGTAAAGTAGTTCAGGACCCCTGAGTTTCTGGCTCTCATAGGCAAGAGGGTGCCTATTCTGCATCAGTACGGCCCCTATCCCTTCTCCTGAGGCATCACACTCCAAGGTAAAAGGTAGGTCGAAATCGGGAAGGGCTAAGACTGGGCATGTGCTCATCACCTTCTTCATCTTGTCCATCGTTATTTGGGCCTCCTCATTCCATTTGAAGGCTCCTTTCTTAGTCAAATCGGTCAAGGGTGCACACAACTGAGAAAAACCCTTGACAAATTTTCTGTAGTACGTGCATAAGCCCAAAAATCCTCTCAATTCTGTGAGTGTCTTAGGAGTAGGCCACTCCATGATGGCTTTTATCTTCTCCTGATGTACCTGTACCCCCTTTGCTCCGATGATGTGTCCCAAGTAGAGCACCTCTATCATCCCAAACTCACATTTGGACTCCTTAGCATATAGTGATTGTTCCTCCATGATAGATAGGATTTGATCCACATGCCTGAGATGCTCCTCCCATGTCTTGCTGTAAATGAGCAAGTCATAAAAATATACTAGCAGGTGCTTCCTCAACTGTTTGTTGAACACATGGTTCATACAAGATTGGAACGTAGCTGGGGCATTGGTTAACCCAAAGGGCATCACCAAAAACTCATAATGGTCGTAATGACACCTGAAAGTTGTTTTTGAGATGTCCTCATCCCTCATCTTGATCTGATGGTAGCCAGAACGAAGGTCAATCTTTGTGAAGTAGACAACTCCATGCAATTTGTCCAATAGCTCATCAATCCTTGGTATCAGGTACCTGTTTTTGATTGTCTTTTTATTCAAGGCCCTGAAGTCAATCCACATCCTCATAGTGCCATCTTTCTTCTTTACCAACACTACTGAAGAAGCGAAAGGGCTAGTGCTTGGCCTGATGTGCCCCATGTCCAAAAGTTCCTTGATGGCCTTCTCTATCTCATCTTTATACTTCTTTAGATGTCTGTATGGTGTGGTAATGGCTGGCTTGGCTGCCTCCTCTAGCTCAATAATATGCTCAAACCCCCTGTCTGGTGGTACCCCTGGAGGAATCGGTCCAAACACCTTGTGGTGCTTGTCAAGGATTTCTTGGATCTCTGGGGTGTAGTGAACCTTGCCCTGCTCATCCACACGTGCTGAAATCCTGCATTCGGCTGCGTATACTATCTCCTCTCGTCGGAAGATGGCCTCCATCCTCTTGGCTGTGACTACCTTTGCAACATTCCCTGTCATGCCCCAGAGCATTATCTCTCGCCCACCTTCCTCTGTGAATGACATCTCCATGTTCTTGTAATTGGTGGTGATAGGCCCCAACGTGCTAAGCCACTGAACTCCAAGGATGATGTTGGTATCTGGAAGGTCCATGACGTAGATGTCTTGCACCAGCTCATGTCTACCCAAGGTAAGTTTCATGCCAGGAATGTATCTGTTACAAGGCATAGTGCTACCACCTGCTACCTCCACTTTGAACCCTTCAAACTCTACTGTGGGTATATGCCTCCTTGTCAGCAATGGTGAATCAATGAAGTTATGAGAGGCTCCTCCATCAATCAGAACCGATACCTTCTATCCCTGCAAGACTCCCCTCATCTGGAAGGTGTTGTACTTGGGCACTCCATTGATAGATGCCAAGGTGGCCGTACTGTCCTGTACTGTAATCTCTTCCTCTTCTGAATCAATCATTTCGGCTGCAATGTTCTGTATCTGGCCGATCTCTTCCTCCTCCTCGTTGTCTGAAGTGACCTCTATGTAGTGTACTTGACCACGACCCATGCATTTGTGTGCTGGGTTCCATGGTTACTTGCAAGTGAAGTAAAGTTGCTTCCTCCTCAACTCCCTCCTGGTATTCTCATCCACTTTGCCACGGCCCCTGTCAAAACCCCTTGGGTCACATCCTCCCCGGTTCATTGGAGGCCTTTGGTCTCTTCCTCCAACGTTAAGAGGTGGTCTGGGTATAAACTTTGGCTTAACAGTTGGTCCTGTTGCCGTCCTAATACACACTTGCTAATGTGAGCTAAGTCCTGCTCACTTAGTGTGTCCTTGGAGGCACAATGCCTAGGTTCTCAGTCCACACTGTCACCTTGACTGGAACCTCTTCCTTCTAGGCTTACTCCTAGGGAAGCCAAGGGGGGTAGTCCCTAGTTACTAGATTGATTTTAGTGTTTAAGGTTCTGGGAGCTAGTTTTAATTTGTTAAAGGCTAAAAGGGGAAAACTAGCCTAAGATGCTAAGGCAGCGAATGCAAAGTGCAAGTCTAATCTAAATGTCAATCAGCCCTTCCCCTAGGTCAACTAAGACTAGTGCCTAAGGTTGGGCAATGGGGTCAACTAAGTTTGAGGGTGGTTTATTACAAAAATATTACAATATGAACAAGTTAAACTACCCCAAACCAAAGATTATAATTACTTACAAAAGAATTACAAGTGTTACAATGTTTACACAATATACAAAAAATACAAAGATACAACAAGATGTAAGTGAGATCAACACATTAGCCAAGCATGCCCCAATAGCACTTACTCTATTGGACTGCTTTCACTGGCAACCATAAAAGCACTCAAGAATCAAAGAAGGTGATGCCTCCCCAAGTGGGATACTCAACCCCTTCTCGATTCACACCACAATAAGCAAAGGCAATAAGATATTCAAAGTTTAACTTGATTGCTCAATGAAACATCAAAGACATTCACCATGAAGTTGCAAGAAAGATATAAGCATGAAATTATCACCAATGTGTGTTCCTATGCATACATCTAAGTTCCCCGAATACACATGGATGATCTATGCAACTAGATGTTTAAGGAGTTGTTTAAAAGTTTAATTAATTTTAGTTTCCTCCCCCTAAACTATGTTTGTGCTTTGAACTTCCTCCTCCCTTGGCCAAATGACTGCCGAGTGCTCAAGATAGTAAGGCAACGAGGCCCACCCTAGATTCCCAGGTCAGCCCCGATAGTAAGAGTTCTCCCAGAAAGGATCCCCTTAAGGATCACGGGACGGTCCCCCGCCACTTCCCCCTGGGTGTCCCTCAAACCCGTTTTAGATGGTGGAGATGGATGAATAAAGCCCCTAAAAGTTGCCTAAGTGTTATTATGACCCGCGGGTGGGTCTTTAGGTGTGTTTGGTTGCTTTTAAGAGTATTTGAGACACTTACAATTTTACTTTTTAGCGCATGGCCGAATTGAAAATGATTGAAAACGTGTGCTTGTAAAATGTAAATTATATGACCATTAACACATCAAAACATGAATGGAAAAGTTACAAGAGATAGTACCATTCATACATTAACCATTCCACATGTAGATATGAAAGCCAAAGGTGAAAGAAGATGTGCTTGAAATATGTAAAGCTGTTAATGTACTTGCTTAAACCACAAAACATGACATGAATGAAAAGAACATTAAGCAAAGATAAACATCATAGCATCACATCACTATTTAGACATCCAACTTGCAAAAAATAAAGGGCAAGAACAACTTGCCTTATGAAAGTGAAAGTGAGAGTTAAAGATTAACCATTCATCAACGTATATTATGTGTTAAACCCATGTAAAAGATAAGTGCTTGAAAGATAAGGACTTAACAAGTTAATGAGTGATATCTTAGACCATGAATTAGATCACACGTGTTTAGAAATGTAAAAGGAAAAAATGATTTAGTAAAACTAAAAGATTTAGCACTTAAGAGATATCCTAAACCATTAAACCACTTAGAAACATGAGCATAAGCATATGAAACAAAATAGCTTGAAGAAAGGAAACTTAGGTGTGATGACTATCTAGAATATTTTAACCATTAAGAGCATGTAATCATAAAAAAAGATAAGTTTCCCTTAGGGCTAGCGATTTTGGGGATTACTCTCTCAAGGTGCAGGCACATTAGCTTATTAAAGTGAAAAGAAACTTGAAAAAAGAATCAAACCACTTACAATGGCCAAGGTGGAGGCAAGCCTACCATTGTTGGCCAAAGAGGGTTGTTTAAACTAATAACAAATTATTAGAATGAAAAAGGCCACACAAACTTGCCTTATGGACAAGAGGGGCCAACAACTAAATGAATAAGTAAATGAATAACTTGAAAGTAAAACAAACTTATTATGTTAGCTCATGATTATAGACAAAAGAATGAATGAAATAATGAAAGAAAGCTTGGATTTACAAGGAGAAAGGTTAGGAAAATGTTACCCAACCAAGAGGGGTTCTTGGGGAAGTCTTCTAGGTAGATTTGGGCAGTGTTTCCCCTTATATCTGGTAAGAACCTGCAATAAACAGCAAGCAAAAGCTTGCTGGAAATGTTGCAAAACACACACCAAATGTTAAAAAATTTCTGTTTTTACACAGAAATTTTTTACATAAAAATCTGAAATAAAAAGTTGATATTTGTGACCTATCTATGAGTGTTAGAAAACTGAAATACAAATGGAAATGATGCAGAAAATAAATGGAACAAGAAAGCAAGTAGTGTGAGAAGGTTTTAAGGGTAGGCTCCTCTTGATGCTATCCCAATAAATCCTTTGAAGCAACCTGCAAGACTCGAAGCAATATGTGAAGCATGGAAATAGATAGCAATATTGAAAAGACTAAGAATGTGAAATATTTCAAAACCTAGGCTATCCAATAAGCGTAAACTAACAAGAATACTCTTTGCTAACCTACTCTAGTAAAATACTTTACCATAGATATATTCCAAACACACATAAAACATGAACAAATACAAGATCACCTCATGTGTAAGAAGAAAACTAGAATACTCTTAGATGTCTTCAAAATCCTCCAAAGCTTTTTATTCCAAATGTGAGAGTGTTGGAGAAATACTTGCTCCAAACCCTCAAGAGCAATGAATGAAATGGCAAGATGGCAAGAGCAAGATAGTGGAAGTGGAGAGAGATTTCAGCATAATAACAATAGCTCAAAGATTGGTGAGGAAAAAGGGTGAGGAGGGATTCTACTTATACTTCTAGAGGCAAAGTGAAGGCACTTGGATGAAGTCCAAGTATCAAATCCACATCAAATGAGCAAATTTCAATGAGTGGGGCGCCCTCCTTAGGGTTTTGGTTATGGATTAGTGAGGTGGAAAGATGTGGACCATACAAGAGTGAGTGGTTAGGTTAGGGAGGGCGCACTTAGTGATAGAGGAGGGCCCACATTCAAATTTGGGTGAGTTGTGAGGTTATGGGTGAGAGGGGAGTGTATTTCCCCCATGGGGGCGTGAGGAAAGGAGAGGGCGTGAGGCTAGGAGCTAGGGTAGGGAGTTATGAGGTTAGGTTTGAGTGTTGTGAGGGTCTAGGAGGGGCGCACCTCACATAAGAGGGGCCCATACCACATCTCAAGGCTCAATTCTTAGGTTTGGAGTGAGGGGGGACGTTTTTCCCCCTAGGGCGTGAGCTAGAGAGGTGAGGGGGTAAGGTAAAGGGGGTGTTTAAGTTGTTAAGTGGTTAGGATGGGTTTGGGTAGGTTAGGAGGGTCTAACTTGCTCTTTACCACCTTAAACATTTACCCAATAACTCATTTTTACAAAATTACAAAATTTGACTTAGCAATTAAAATTGCTGTTTTGACTGACACTGACTTTGAGTGGACAAAGACATAGTAAACTTCATCCGACTGAGTTGAAACTTGGTCTATGGGTGTGGGGGGTGCCTTTCCATTTCTTTTGAGCACAAATACCCCTATAAAAAACCCAAAGACCCAGTTTTTACAATATTAGCTCAAAAAACAATTAATTAATTAAATTATTAAAAATTTAATTAATTAAAAAAAACCTATCTAGACTCAACGAAATTCTGCGAAACTTTCTACACTGTCTGGCATGGTCATTTACAACATTCCTAAACAATAGCTACCAAAGGATGAGACCATTAGAACGCCGTTCACCACTTTGGAGGAATTATTGCGTGTGTGGAGGGAAAAACTCAAGGGAAGTCAACCAGGCCCTAAAGCCCAATTGACAACCTGAGGATAAAAAACCCTCGGTGAAAGGAACTCTCCCAATGAAAACATCCCAAGGTACCTGACCTAACTATGATCCATGCAGACTTATTACATTATCAACCCACGCAGGGGTGCGGAAATTTCGTTTACAAAAATTTTGCTGGAGCATCAAATGCCCAAGTAGAACCAAAACTGTCTTCAACATATATGCATCTGGTGATGCATCCATCATGGCACATGAGTTGACCCCTAGTTGAATAGGCGGTCAACAGGTCCTAGATCCCTCGTCCTCCATATAGCATCTTGTAGGTTAGTAGGCTTAAAAGCCTTTACCCAATCTTTCAAGGGTTCCATCAACCCTTCGATGAAGAGCATCATGAGTCTGGTTGGAGAAATGTCTTGCACCATCACTTCCAACCTCTAAAATTCTTCAATATATACCTCAACCGTGCCTGTTTGCTTGAGTTGTGTGAGCTCCCGGAAGTGTAGCTCAGGATCTCCTTGATCAAACCTACCAATGAGCCTCTGAGTGAATTCTGGGTAGGATACTATCTGATTGTGGCCCAGTGTGGTGAGTCCATGATACCACCAATCATGAGCTTTGCCATCCAAGTACATAGTGGCAAACTTGATGGCTTCCATCTCCCTCATGGGGTTAAGTTGCAGATAGGTATCCAACTTTTGCACCCATGCCTGTGCTGTCATCTTGGTTGTACCATCAAAGTATGGAATCTCTATCTTACCTGCTCTTCGTTCAAACTCAAAGCTGCTCCTGTGGTTCGGCCTAGGCTTATTTCCGAACTTGAGTTGGTAATATTGATCCAGGGACATCTGCTTTTGAATCAGCATATCCAACCCGTAGTACTCCTTAGTACAATGTGCCATTTGCTCAACAAAATCATCCACCTGTTCCTGTTGCACCTGCTCATCTGTGAGCATGGGCATGTATGGCCTAGGGTTAGCCCTGCTACCCATATTTCGGTCTAGCTGTTCATATGTGAACGTGGGCATGTATGGCCTAGGGTTAGCCCTGCTACCCATCTGCCCATTGGATGTGCCTCCTCTCTGGCTTCCTTCGGATCTGGGAGCTTTCTCCGGGTAATATTTGATCTCACCATGGAATCCATTAGATCCACTAGCCACCTTGTTCCCATACGTCTCAGGGTCTTTTCCCTGATGAGTCATTTGCATCAATAGCTCAGTTATCCGGGACTGGTTCTTGTCAATCTTCCTTAGATTCCCATCTACCTTCTTCAAGGTTTCAGTGATTTCGGCCTGTCCCCTTAGGTTTGTTTCTTGGTTCTCCTGTAAATGGTGGACCAAGTTGCCCTCTGTGAGGTTTAGGGTCTGCTGGAACTTGTTAAATTCGGTTGCCAAGAAGGCCAAGMTYTGAGGCTCACGATCATCCCCTGACCCTTCCATTTCAGCTTCTGTTTCACTGGTTTGTTTCTTCCTCCTGCCCATAAAGATTCCACTGTACCTCTGCATGCACCAATTCCTCCACAGGTTTGGAGGATCAAAGCTTTGATACCACTGTAATGATCCCAAGMCAATTTTTTTTGCTTGAAACCACTAACTACCACTGACTTGATTGTTATTGTTGTGCAGGTGGCTCTTGGTGTTTCAGTCTTASGGTTGTTCCAGTTATTTAAATGGTGTTCACACAATATCTATCCAACACATGCAAGATCACAAACATACTCAAGATATGGAAAGCACAAACATAGATCTCACCTTTATTATGGAAAGCATGAATCARATACAATATAGAGCAGATCTGGAATAATCCTCAAATGGCCCTCACAGATAATAGATATGAGCTGCTACAAAATGCTCCCGCTAATACAAAAGATGCCTCCAAAGGCTGGATATAAGTTGGACCCCAAAGAAGCCAATAATAGATGAACGCTCAACCCCCTTGGGCTGCTGGTACGCCCTGCTGGCTGAGAGGGATCAATAATTCAGCCTGGCTGAAGGAGATGCTCAAATCGTGTCAAACTCCACCAAAATGTAGATCTGGACCAAGGAACCCTCTCCCGGAAGTCTGAAGCCCAAATACTCAATCCTCCTTCGTCAATGGCTGAAACTCTAATGCAGTCTGCGCCCTCCTGAAGCCTTGAATCACTCAACAGATCGTTCTGAATGAAGGACACCTCCAAATCCTCTGAAACTCTCTAGAATGGTAGATCGGGCTATGGAAACCCCGTAGGAGAAGTTTCAGGTTCAAATTCTAGGTAAAACTCCCTAGATTTGAGAAATACTGAATCACAGGATGTCCTCCTTGCCTCAAGGCCGTCCCAATCTGTAGCTGAAGATCTGATGGTGATATCTCCTCAAGAAAACCTCCAAAATGATGGTTGAGGACCTGCAAATAGAACCCACGTGTTGGAATTCCCCCAAACTCTCCTGAATGGCTGGATCGAACTCCTCTTCAAATGATGGTGCGCCCTTGCTGGAAATTCCTGAACTGTACGGCCCTGCTATTCTTCTGAACTGATGAGTGGATATGTGATGAGTGTAGAATGGTGTGGGTGGAGTCTTTCATCCCCGAGACCAAGCTTGGAACAAGGTGAGTGGGTATTTCACCACTGAATTGCTCATAAGGGTTTGTAACAGCAAAACCCTCAAACTGTATGCTCAAGAGCAAGAACAAACAATTACCAAAATCCAGAATGCCTAATAGGTGCGCCCCACCCTTCTATTTATATTTTTCTTTTATTTCTCAGTTGAGTTAGGTTAACCCCTAGGGTTAACTCCCCCAGCGCTTCTATTCCTTCATTGAGTTATCTTTAACTCCTTTTTCACCTTTTCATCAAGTCAACTTAAGAATATAACCTTAGTTTAGTTGACCTTGTTATCGCACAGTTTGTAGCTAGGTCAAAAGGCTAGAGAATTAAGGCCAAACTGGCGTAACAGGAACCTTCCCCACGCAATGTTACCTCAATGGGGAGGTTCTTTTTGTTTAGGGAGGTTAACCCAGGGGAGACGTCCCCGGTAACCTGGGGTTTTGAAGAGGCTAAAGTAAAAGAGTCAAGGGAAAAGGTCCTCCTCACAGGTTACCACCAAAGTCAGAAGGTCTGGCTAATCAGCCAATAAATGAAGTGTATGCCCAATTGAAAACACCTGCCTGGGACAAGACAACAACAATACAATATATATATGCAGGCTATAACTCAAAGGGTTAGTACTTCATGTGACTATCTGATATCAATTAATAAGTAATGTAAAACAATAGATACCAATGAAGTCAACGTTTTATCAATTAGCTATGGCAAAAGCATCAATTCATCAATAAATATCAAGATGATAAAGCTAGCAATGTATCCAACCAACACTTTACTCAATAAATGCTTTAAATCATCATTTAATTGCTTATATTCAACAATTGTTGCGTCAAGATGAGATAACCAATTGTGACGTCAGCCTTAGCTAGGTTAGTTTGTTAGTTAGGGTTTCAAATTTAGAGTTTTGAGAGTGGTCTTGTACACTAGAACTTCAACGCTGGAGGTTAGAGATCAGTGTCTTAGGGTATATGGAGTCAAACAAGATAAGGGCACAAGGTTTTGAAAGGATGAAGACTTAAAGACAAGAGGGAAGGGTTCTAAGGTGCTGCAAAGGCAGGGTCCTAGAATCAAAACCCTAGGGGAAAGAGGCTCACTCCGGTGTTGCTTAAGCAAGGCCTCGTGCTCTTTCCTCCTTCCTTAGGTCAACTTGGCAAAGCGGCTAGCATAAATGATAAATTTAAGGGATGAGGTGAGAGAAAGTGTTGTAAAGACAAGGCTTTCAAACCCTAGAAGATGATGGCCCTGTTATCGCACGGTTTGTAGGAAAGGTTAAATAGCTTGAGTCAAAGGTAGAAACCGGCGTAACAGGAGCTTCCCCACCCACTGTCACCTCGATGGGGAGCTCTTTCTATTTAGGAGGGCAAGTCCAAGGGAGACGTCCCTAAGTCAATCTGGATTAAGGAAGGCTGAAGGATAAGACCAAGACAAGGAGAAACCCTTCACAGATTGATGCCCAAAATAGTCACAAAACCACTGCTGAAGCACCTGTTTGCGAGACAAAACAGAGACAACTAGAGTATATGCTTGCAATGGGTTAGTACTTCATCAAATAAATGACTATCTTTGATTCAATATATGAGCAAATACAAATGCTATTATTGACGAAGTCAATGATGGCTAAATAAGCAAAGAC
>JASDQU010109076.1:0-15130 GCA_032191745.1 Picea mariana
AGCTAATATCAATAGAGTAGGAAGTAGTTGTATCTTGCTTTGCCCACAGAACTCAACGAGGAGCAAAGGATTGGAGCGCAACTCGGAGCGTGCAGGGACAAACGTCGATAAAAAGGTACTTCTATCATCCTTCCTTCTCATGTATTAGTTTAGATAGATTTGAGAGAAAGTCAGTGTCCACGTTAAGCACTTTTCTATCTAGGGTTAAGGTCAAGCCCTAGGGGTCGATATACTTGTCCGCAGGCAGATTTTCCTACAACAGAAATCATCCTTGGACTTGGAGGGAGTGTACTTGGATATAGTGGAATGCTCCCTTGTTAGAAGGTATAGAACTAGAAATGCTAAGGACATGGTCGAAAGATGCATCACCCCCCAAAATAAGAGTGGGATTAATCGAAGATTGCATCAACAATGTCACTTCCTTAGACTTGTCACTCTCCAAGAGAAGAGTGGGATCAACCGAAGATTGCATCGACATGACCACTTCTTCAACCATTGGTTGAATAGGAAGTGAGAAAACATGGTCAAGAGACGCATCACTCTCCCAAAAAGGAGTGGTATTAGACAAAGATTGCATCGGCCCGACCATTATATCAACCAAAGAAGGATTAGATTGTTGTGAAACCAAAGACGTCTAAGAACCTGAAGGGTCACTAGACAAGGACCATGCGTCTCGTACCACTACAATAGCATGGCACAAACAATTTAGGTGATCTCCTTTGCAAACTCTACAAAGAAACTCGGGCTTACATCCTATACGTCTAGGCTTCTCAATCGTATCAATTCCCCCAAAATTACTTGCAGTGGCTGGTGTCATGTCTCCAACATGACTAGCAGAGGTTGGTTTTGGGTATTCAACATGACTTACAAAGGTTGGTGACAAGTATCCAAATGAATAACACAGGTTGGTGACTTAATGCCAGTATGACTTGTAGTGACTGAATTTGTGATTCCATCATGAGTTTCAGCGATTGGTTGCGATTAGGAGTTTTCTCTGGTGAACATGTTGATTGATTTGATTATGTCTATTTCACTATTAGACATATTATTTTTACATTTTCCATGTTGGCACTAATGTGTTCTTTATACAATGACATTGAAGGTTTTGTAACAAAAGTGTATCATAGATGTAAATGTTATGGACCTTCTATAAAGGCTTGGTGGTACGAATACCTATGGAGGCCAATTTAAGACTTATCAAGGGTTTTCTTCCTAGAATTGGATGACCTTACAAAAGAGAAATTTTCACTTTCAATTGAAATTTTGAGAGAACCCATAAATCTAAAACAATGATACCATTAGACTATCTTAGGTCATATGAAAAAAAGAAGGAATTAAACTAAATACCTACATTAATATGTAATTTTGTTGCTAGGAATTCGACTAGTTCTGTGTCAAGTACCCGATTCAAATCCCCTTGGGTGTGGGGCACTAGTTTACATCGACATGTTTATTAGGGATTCCATCCATGAATATGGGAAAGCAATATCCCTTTAGTTTCCTTGAAAGGTTTTCCTTGGAAAAAAAACTCAATGATATCATTCCATGTAATATTTTTTTCCCTTGGAAAAAAAGCTTTTATATTCCAAAAAGAAATATACTTGTTACAATCCAGACTATTGGCCTTATACAGACCATTTTCAGTGCCTTATCAAACAACCTCTTGGATGCTATCCTAGTTTATTCAACCTCCTTACCTTCCTATACATATCCATTTACAACAAAAAGGTTCCAACAACCTCCATACCTTCCTATACATAGCCATTTGCAAAACAATCCATCAAAAAAGAAACTATWCAAATRAGGATTTACAACCTAAATTCCATTKCTTTCACTTCTTCTCCCATGATGTATTCAGAAAAAACCATTTCCCCCACAAGAAGGGTTAGGGCCTCTTTGGATAGCTCATCCACTTTGACATTCATTTATCAAACAATGTGATGAAAGGACAACCATTCAAAAGACTATAAAACTAGCTTGATATCTCTCATGATTGAAGCTAGTCTGATGTGTTGAGTTGCATTTTTATGTCTTTCCTATTCTATGACTAATTTCGAATCTCCCATAATATGCAGTTTCTTCACATCTTTCCTTTTTTTCTATTTCTAAAAGAGTCCAGACTATAAATTCATCTTTGTTGTTGGATCCTTCTCCTGGAGTGTATCTGATGAACAAGTAATGATTGTGGGATATGAACACTACTATGCAACCTCCACATATAGGGGGATTTCCTTGGATTTCTCTATCGAAAGTTCCCCAAGGCACCTCATAATCAATAGAGGGCATTACCAATACCCATGGATTTTTCTCCTTCGAGGTGTCTTTAAAATCTGTTGCTTGGTTTAGAGTGATAGCTGCTGCTACATCTGGTGGGACTAGTTTTCCTTTAAAAAAGTAATTGTTCCTGGCCCACCATATGTTGGAGAAAAGTAAACTAGGGAGACCTGCATAAAGATTAATCGATCTATCCTATATCCATTCCTTGAAACAATCCTCCAAGTTGTCCTTATTCCAAGAAGATTTGGCTTTCAGATTATCCTTCACCTACTTCATCACCTAGACCGCATACGGACAATAAATGAATAAGCAAGTGATAGATTCCAAATTATTTTTACATAAAGAACACTAGTTGGGCCCACACCAACCCCTTTTAAAAATATTGTTGCACGTTAAGAGCTCATTGTTAAGGGTAAGCCATAAATTTATTTTGCATCTCGGTGGTGCTTTGATTTTCCAAATCAAATCCCACCACCACTTATTGGGTCCTTCAAGCATGCCCTCATTCCAGGATTTATAGCCTGGTTTTGTCATAAAGGTTCCATTTTTCAGGTTTTTGGACCAAGCTAGGGAGTCGTCAATGTTCACTTCTAAAGAGATGATTTTTTCACAGAGTTTACCTACATAGACTTCCCATTCCTTGACTAGGTTCCTTTCTAGGCCTAGATCCATTGTATAGATATAACCACTCCATCCCCTGACCTATGGAAGACCTATGCATGTGTTTGGTAGAACCCAGATATCCATGTCTCTCAAGA
Organism: Picea mariana; assembly: GCA_032191745.1. Taxonomy (NCBI): domain Eukaryota; kingdom Viridiplantae; phylum Streptophyta; class Pinopsida; order Pinales; family Pinaceae; genus Picea; species Picea mariana. The sequence continues at coordinate 3,036 of JASDQU010109076.1, forward strand.
TACAAATTAAAGAATTCAAAATATTAAAGGAGTTCCCTACTCCCAGCCAGGGATCTTCTCCCATTCTTATGCTCTTCCCATTTCCGACTTTCCAAGTGATCTAGGCACCTACCAATGGAAATGATTTTACCAACACCTTCCAAACAATAGATGCCTTGGAATATTTCAACAAGACTTGAAACCAATCAACCACTAAGAGGTTGTCAAAGTATTTGGAACTCATAACCCGTACCAAAGATAATTTTCTTGGGTCAACATCCAAATATTTCTCCTTGCTAGGGCCTTGGTGAAGGAAATAATTTCCTTAAGGCCTCATCCCCCTAGCTCTTTTGGCTTGGATAAAATTGACCACTTGGCTAGAGTGAACCCTCCCAATTTCTTCTACCCCATCCAAATATGTTGGTAGCTTAGCTTTCAGATCTTGTTTAAGATCCCTTTGGGAATAACAACAATTGAGTTCCAACAGATTGAGATGCTTTCCAATACTGCCTTTAGGAGGACGAGTCTACCCCCTCTTGAGAGTATCCTGTTGACCCAGACTGAGATCCTAGCTTCTGTATTCCTTATAATCTATCTCCAGTCCGCATGTGTATAACAATTAGGTTTTAAAAAGAAACCCATATATTTAAACCCCTTATCCAAATTCTTACTAGGTGCCAACATGATGTTCCCTAAATTACCTAAATTCTCGAACGAACAATTGCTTATAAGAAACCATTATTTTCCCCGGTTGAAAACCATTCCCGTGCTCTGCAAAAAACATATAGTACATTATTTAGTGATCTCAAGTCTTGATGGGACCCCCATACACTAAAGAAGATGTCATCAACGAAAATTAAATGGTATATCACCTCTTTTTCTGACACCATTACTCCTCTCGTCATCTCGGACGATCGTGCTTCTTTCATCAATTTACTCAACGCTTCCACAATGGTTAAAAAACAAAAGGGGATATGGGACATCCTTTTCATATTCCCTGAGAAGCTTTAAAGAAATGAGATGGGGAACCATTAATAAGGATGACAAAATAATAATTTTGGAGGCATCCCATAATCCAAGTCACCATTTTTAGACTCATTCCCATCTGGATTAGAACTAGTCGGAGGAAAGTCTAATCCACTCTGTCATAATATTTTGACAGGTCTAGCTTTAGAATGTCTACTTTCGCATTTTTCCTTTTTACCGAATGAAGGACCTCTTGTGCAATGGCTACTGTGTCATGGATTTGACGATTTTGAAGAAATCCAAACTATTCATCCCTAATAACTTCTGTCAAAATGGGTTTCAACCACATCACAATGATTTTGGAAATTATATCATAAACCATATTGTAGCAAGATATGGGTTTGTAATCATTGAAAGACTCTCAGTCTTGCATTTTAGGGATTAGGTAGAGAAAGGTTGAGTAAAATGACCTGATCACTTTGCCACTCCTCCAAGATTCCTTTATCATCATTAGTAGGTCATCCTTGATCAAGTCATAGAAGGATTTGAAAAAATCAACGATGAAGCTATCCAACCTCAGGCTCTTTCCATTCTGCATTGAGGGGAGGGCAACTGTAATCTCCATGTGATAAAATTCCTCCTCTAGTGTTTGATTCATTTATTCTGTCACTAATCTAGGGAATTTTGCCACAACTCTAAGGATGTATTGGATGGTACATCCTGTTGGAGCTTTGAAGAGTGTCTCAAAAAATTCTGCACCCTCCTCAAATTTATATTGAAAGGAGCTTACCATTCTCCCTTCATGGTCCTTGATTTCCCATATTGTGTTCAAATTACTTCTATATTTTTCATACCGATGGAAGTATTTGGTGTTGTTGTCTCCAACTTCCATCCAAAGTGCTCTGCTTTTAAGCCTCCTGTTGGCATAGGGGCAGACCCAGGGTTCAACGCTACAACAACACACCAACAAAACCCTAACTACCAGTCCTTTAGGAAACACTTGCGAAGCAGATGAAGTCTCACCCGAGGTAGAGGTAGGGGTGGTTGCAGGACTCAGATGTCTGCAACCTTAGCTGGGACAAAGATCTGTGATTGTAACACCTTAACAAAGAACTTAATTATTACAGTTCGTTAATATTCAACTTTAGTTCACAACGCCGCTAAACCCTAACAACAGATCAGCGTGGTATTCACACAGATCCAATAGATTCAAGCACTAAGCATACCAATAGAGATCAGATCTAACATTCATTCACATTATTCAACACTAGGCTATCATATCAAATTCATCTATCATCTAACATCACACTAAGCATTGAATCACATAAATAAAAGAACAACCAAAAGCACAAAGCATTCACAACACAGGATATACATGGTTCACCCCCACCCTGGGAATACATCCACCAACTCTTTGTCTTCTTTATTAGCTTATTTCAATCTTATTACATGCACAAAGCCTCAAAATAAACTCCGTAGAGGATAGGAGATCTGTGCACCTCGCTAGATCCTCCTTCCTTGAGTTATAGCACAAAGCCTTCCATAGTCTCTTACAATCACTTGCACTTAGATCTGCAAGCCTCACACAGTATGCACAAAGCAATTACCACTTATCACTTAGCACACTTAAAAATATTCGATCACATAGATCGAACTACTTCCTACATCGCCTAGCTTTATATTTATACATTACAAAATAGGCCTAAGCACGGGTAAACCCATGGACCGACATCTCCATACCCATTACAAAAGCCCAAAACCCAAAAAGTCCCTAAAAAGGGGCTGAGATCCCACAATCTCCACTTCGTCTTGCGTTCTACCTTCGACAGCCTGTTGAAGTCCCAAAAATAGGTCAAACATGACCAAGGATCCTCAAAACTTGGTCAAGGGTCAACAGGCCCCCAACACTCACCTGTGATTTGTCCCTAGTCACTCTAATCTGGGTAATTCTGCCTCAAAATCCTCAAGATTGGCTCGAGCTTCTTCGACTTTTTGTTGTGCCATTGTCTCCTTCTCAGCGAACTCTTAGATAACAACTTCTTTGACAGGTCCCTCTAATCGATGTTCAACTACAGTGACGACTTGCTCTAGTTCTGCTCCTCATTCTTCGATCTCTGAGAACAGTTGGCAAGCCTCATCCTATAGAGGTTAGAGCCTCTGAGTCACTTCCATGACTCTGCTCTGAATGGTGTGGACCTATTGTTGAGTAGTGCGCTACTCTTGGGATCACTTCATGCTTTCAATAGCTGATAGGGGCTTCAACTGCGCCTGTATTGTTTCTGCTTGCTGCTTCGCTTCCTGGAGCTGTGACTCCAGTGCCTTTAGTTCTGGATTCTTAGTGAGTCGCTCATAAGTCTAGGAACTGTGATCACTTAGTTTTTTACATTCCATCGCAAGGGCCTTTATTCTCTCAACTATACTTCGAGCAGTTGCATCTCTTTGATCCCTCACATCTTTCGGGGTGTCGGGCACTGTGCAGAGCTATAAGTCTGCTATTCTTTGCTGTGGCTAATGGATAGCTTCTACAAGATGCTCTACTTTATGCTCGACTCAGTCTTCTGCCTTTGGCTCTAATCCTGTCATAGAGAAAAGTGCTCTATTGACTGCTTCTTTCACTTCGAGTTGTTCTGCGAGCAACTATTCTTTGTCTTGCTGAATCTGTGATTTCTCCTCTTCAAACTTTGTCTGGAGAGAAAAATTCTGCTGCTCCGCAAATCGACGTTGTTCTACGAATACTTCTTTCCCTTGCTTCAAGGTTTGGGTGGTTTTTTCTATTTCTTCCTGTGCACGACGAAGGTGACCTTCAGTTGCATCAACCAGTCGGCGGAGTTGAGCTGGATCATCTCCCAAATCTAGTTCTTCCGACAGCAGGGGCGCAGTGGACAATGCGTGACTAGACTGAAGAGCCTGATGTACCCCTTAGAGCTCAACCTCGATTCTATCGTACATCTCATCCTGCTTGGATTCATATTTCTGTAAGATTTTTTGCGAGGTGTCTATTACAACTGCGATGATGAAGTCAAAGTCATCGACAGTGAGCACAATCTGCATCTTGGTCAAGGTGGCTCTAGATTTTTTTCAGGAAGAGGGTTTCAGGGGAGAAACCTTCCTCTTCTTCAAGGGATCAACATCATCTCTAGGCGATGTTACTTCACCTTGATTCTGCTCATCTTCTTTTCCATTTATCTCTTCTACTTCTTCATCACCCCCTCGGCCAGGTGATACCAAAGCAATTTTTTCTGATGCACTGCTTAAGTCTTGGAATTCTGTGGTCTTCTTCCTTCTGCTGGTTCCAGGTGTGTCTTGTTCTTTGTGAGTGGACTCTAAGTTGTCATGTTCAGGGTTAGACATCTTTTCAGGATTAGCGGGGATAAGGAGGTCTACTGACCAGTCCTTAGTTATCTCCTTGAGGTCCTGTTCTGTGATCTTGTAGTACAACTGAAGATCCTCCTTATGCTTGTTTGCTTGCGCAGTGATATAGATGAAGTGTCGATCTACACAGAACTTAATGAGGGGTCAGAACTGCTGTAGGGTGTTTGGTGTCGTGCGAGGTTTAGCTTCGATAGCCCTCTTCAGTTTGATATAATATGTGTGAAAGACTGCATTCGACTGCCACTATTTTCCCATATCGCTCGAGTACCAGAGCGTGGTGAACTTCACAGCAAGCGGTTCAAGCAACTCAATGTCTGGGAAGGTCACACTTTTCAAAATTTCCCAAGAAATAAACATGATGAGGATCAAGAGCCAACTAAAGTGGAACTCATAGCCCTGACCTTGTGCTTCATGATAGTCCAATTCTAGCTGATTAACTAGGTACTTCACCCAGTTCATATGTAGGCCTTCCACGCATTTCCCTGCGAGGTCAACGACAAACCCTATGACCTACGTGGGTCTGTTCTTCCTTACTAGATTTCTTGCAATTAATTGGCATGCTAGGCACACTGCACCATTGTGGATGGAAGCTACCTTGTAGCCTCGCGTCCCCTTCTCAACATTGCCGTAGTTATCCTTGATCTTCTATGCTAATGCACGATCTATGGCTTTCCCTGGATAGAAGTCCTGCGGGTCGGGTCCTTGCATAATTAATTTGGTGATCCTATGGATCAATGTCAAATTGACTGTGATACGTCAGTATAGCCATAAGTAGCCACCATGGTAACATGAGAGCAGGAGCTTAACACAGGCGTTAACCTCCTGGTGCCTTCCAAAGTGTGGGATTTTCATTACATTCAACAGGGTAGACTGTGCGAGGTTCATCATCCACGACTGGGGGATTATTTTTGAGTTCTTCCCCTACGTCCTGGTCAAGTATTTATACGGGAAGAGAATATTATGGTTCTTGCGGTATCCTAGGTTGAAGTCACTAAACTTCAACGTTGCGATCTTGTCCTGCTGCGCTCTAACTGCACGTATCCCCTTCGGGAGGTACGTAGTAACCATGGTGTAATCAAAATATCTCGGCACATTATCACGACTCACCATGCTGTCCAGAGGCGGGATGTAGTCGGATAACATGGTCAGGATTAGCTTCGCATTTTCTAGGTCATCTTTGTTCTTGGTTCTCTTTTCTGTGACGCCTTGGGATGGTCCGGATCTGCGAGCGGTCGATAGAGAGGCTTGCACTCCTCTTGTCGATGATGCTTGTACACCCACATACATATACATTACTCTTTCATTCACGAGGTCGATGAGTACCTCCTTCACAAACTCTTCGACTACGCTAAGTTCTTTGGACATACACGCTCGTGGTTGAATATCTCGGATTTGAAGAGTAACTACTCAATGCAATGGGACAGATGGTGATAGGTTGATGATCACTGTGAAAAATCAACTGATCTGCAGGCTTAGATAATCACGGTCAGAAAAAGTGCTATCGGTGCAAGGCTCACTGGAATAAATAGATAACTAGGCAACGAATCTCTCCAACGGACGAGAAGCCTTCATTAATTCAGTTATGTCCGTTATGGTGCGGTCCCAACGGTCTGATGGCGATATTTCTAACCACAAATGCAGTTCAACCCATTTGGGTCGTCAGTCTAATGATTATACTGTTTCCAACGACTATATTGCTTCACCATGGTGAAGTGCCATGTTGCGCTATTCTGCTATCCCGACGAAGTTCCAGTTTTGCAAATTTTTCTTTTATGAAGTTACCTCTGGAACCTTCTGTAAATTTTCGATCTTTGATCTCTTCTTATTTAGTTTTCTAGCCTTCTTTCCAGTGAGATTCGTCTCGGTATTCCTCTTTCCATTCGGATTCTTATCTCCTCTTGGCATAGTAACTTCACGCTATTGAGATTCTTTCCTAGGATTCAAGGGAAATACTTTTTCTCTATCTGAGCTAGGTGCTTCAGTATTATGTGAGTCTTCTTGTGTTCTTTCAACTTTGACATCCAAGTTTCTAGTTCTAAATAGCTTCGATCTATTCTCATGTTCTTCAATTAACTGTGCGATCCTCCTAGTCATGAAATCTTTTAATTCTTCCTACTTCTGCTCTAAGACTTATTCTTCTTTTCTTCTGGCTTGATCCCTTTCAATCCAAGGTTTTCCTAGTAATATAACAAATGGGGTGTTTTTCTCAATAAATTTAACAACCTCAAACTCTTCCTATGTCGAAGTTCCATGAGCACTCATAGATATCTGGGTAAGTCTTCCACATAGGTTTATCAACTTTCCTCTCAATAATCCTATTCCTCCCAATGAAGGAATCATAGCAGTCTTTCCTAAAGTTTCCCAAGTTCTTTTTGTCATGATATGCACCTGTGTTTCTTCATCTAGAATACAGTCAATGTCGAAGTCTCCTATTATTGCTTCTATGTACTCTTTTTCTTTGAATATCTCTGATAAGTTGATATTTTGGTGGTCATTCAGGGTTTCTTTCATTTGTAGCAATACCGTTTCTGATTCTTTCTGGGGTTCTGCCATGGTATTAGTGTCTTGACCTTTCTCATGGTCTTCTTGTCTCATATTCATTCTTTCAAGTTTAGCAATCATTCCATGGAAATCCAAAACTTCATGATCCATATCTTTACAACAAAGACAATTGGGTCTTCTACCAGGGCATTCCTTAGTAATATGTCACGGTCTTCTGCAACTGTAACAAAGAGTTAATCCTCTCTTTCTCTTAAATGATCCCCATCTTTTCCTGTACTGTGCACTAGGATCATGGTAGCTAACCTGCAAAAAATTCTTTCTAGGATCCTGCATCCATTTATTAGTCCAAACATTCTTTCTATGCATAGGAATAATATATCTTTCACTATTCTTATCAGATCTACTCATATCAAATCTTCTTTCTTCTAGCTGTGCCCTAGTTTTCAGGATAGGACAAAATTTATCAAACATACCTAGATCCATATTCTTGAAACAAAAATTTCCACTAATCTTACTTTTCTCAGAGCACAAAGCTTCCAGATCTAAAACGTTTCACTATTCTTACCTCTTTCAGAGAAAAGGCTTCAAGATCTTACCTATTTTCTTCAGATCGAACTTCTCTTCTTAGCACATAGCTTCACAATCCAAGTAGACTACTGTGCACCAGAGAAACATATCTATGCACAAAGATTTCACATTTTCGGGTCAGATCTTCGCACAAATATTCTTCATCTTCAGTTCCCAGCAATCACAGTTTCAGGTCCCAGCAACGGAACCATTTTTTGGCACAGGGGCAAAGCCAGGGTTCAACACTACAACAATGCACCAAAAAAACCCTAACTACCGGCCCTTTCGGCAACACCTGCGAAGCATATGAAGTCTCACCCGAGGTAGAGGCAGGGGTGGTTGCAGGAATTAGATGTCTGCAACCTTAGCTAGGACATAGATCTGCGATTGTAACACCTTAACATAACACTTAGTTATTATAGTTCGTTATTCAACTTTAGTTCACAGCACCGCTAAACCCTAACAACATATCATCGCGGTATTCACACAGATCCAATAGGTTCAAGCACTAAGCATACCAATAGAGATCAGATCTAGCATTTATTCACATTATTTAGAACTAATCTATCATATCAGATTCATCTATCATCTATCATCGCACTAAGCATTGAATCAAATAAACAAAAGAACAACCAAACAAAGCATTAACAACACAGGATATACGTGGTTCACCCTCACCCCGGAACTACATCCACCAACTCTTCGTCTTCTTTATTATCTTCTTTCAATCTTCTTACATTCACAAAGCCTCAAAATCAACTCCGTAGAGGACAGGATATTTGCGCACCTCGCTAGATCCTCCTTCCTTGAGTTATATCACAAAGCCTTCCACAATCTCTTACAATAACTTGCACTTAGCTATGCAAGCCTCACACAATATGCACAAAGTAATTAGCACTTAACACTTAGCACACTTACAACTCTTCGATCACATAGATCGAACTACTTCCTACATCAGCTAGCTTTCTATTTATACATTACAAAATAGGCCTAAGCATGGGTAAACCCATGGGCCTACATCTCCATACCCATTACATAAGTCCAAAACCCAAAAAGGCCCTAAAAAGAGGCCGAGATCCCACGATATCCGCTTTGTCTTGCGCTCCGCCTTCTACATCCTGTTGAAGTCCCAAAAATAGGTCAAACATGACCAAGGATCCTCAAAACTTGGTCAAGGGCCAACACCTCCACTCTTGTTCTTCCTTCTCCAGACATCAATTTCTCTATGCTTCCATAGCTTTTAATTCCTCTAAGAGGCTCAGGATAGGACTTCGTTCATCTATGCGATTAGTGACCTTTGAAAGTTTCCCTTCTATTTCTCTTAAGGTTCTTTGACTTCTCTCCCTCCATGAAGTCAACCACTATTTGGTTGCTTGCTTCACTTTGGCTAGATTCGATGCCAATTGACTCATCAAAGGCTCTGGATATTCCAGGTCGAGTATTTTCCAAGAAGATTTGACCAGATTTTTAAATTCCTCTTCTACCATCCAGACTTTGGTATTTTTAGGAGAGCTGGGGTAGTCTCTCCTCCCATTATGCACTTGAGAATAATAGGACGATGATCTGAAATTCTCCCTTCACCAATAAAGGCTTTGAATAAAAAACCCATTTCCAGGAGTCCTTCTGATACCAAAAACTAGTCTAATCTTTTGGAAATAACATTTTTCCCCGCTCTGAGATTGGACCAAGTTGGGGTCAACTTGGAGGGTTCCAAATCTACTAGGTGCATGTTCTCCAAGAAGGTAATAAAATATTCCTTTTTCCTGTCAACCCCGGGTTTTTCTCCCCAAACCTGCCACTCTCATTACATATTGAAAAATAGTTATTTATTTTATATTGTTCTTGTGGGACATCTCTTTCATGGATAAATTTATGAAGGACCTATCAAGGATTTCTTCAAGTGGTATCATAGTGGTTTTTTTCTAATAGCGAGTGGTCAATGTTTTTTAGTGGTAACAAAATTTTGGGATGGTGGCTCAACTCTTTCATAATTTTTTTTGAAGGAGATTACTAAATTTAAGAAAAAGAAAAAAACCCGTTGCCATATAATACCAATACTTTTTAACTAAAAAAGGAAAAATAATAAATAATGGAGATCCAAAGAAAAGGTATTCTTTGTTTTAGTCTTTCCATTATCAAGACTAAGAGTACATTTTCCAACTATTATTGCGGTAGTATTATCTCCAAATGTTACACTGCCTCCGTTTACTTCTTTCAAAGTGAGAAACTTGGTTTGGTCCACTATCGCGTTGCTCGAGCATCCACTATCAATGTACCATTGATTTCCTTTATTTTGGGCATGAAGTGCAGTTTGTACAAGCATACATTTCTCCTTCTTTTTCTCTTATTTCTCCTGCTACTTTTTCCAAAATTTTGTGGATTCCTTCTTTTCTTTGGAAAGGGTATCTTTTTCCCTGTTTTGTCTAGGAGATTTTGCCTTTCCAATTCTACAAAAACATGCTATGTTCTCATAGTTGTTGCACTTAAAACATATAACATTGTAATCAAATAAAGGGGAAAATGAATTGTAATTTCTATTTGAGAACCCATAAGTACTTACATCTTTGTTCCATACATAATTATTACATGCTATATAGGCTATTGCTTTATGACCAAAGCGGTTGCAAGAAAAACAATAACCAAAGAAATATTTTTGGTACCGAGTTGTGCGAGACCACCTTGGTGGAAAATATCTTCGGAATTCATCCTTGTTGTCCTTGTGAGGAAATTCAGGTTTTTGTGGGGCATCATTCTCTTTCTTCCCATTGCCTTCATTTTTGATGGAGATTTTGAGAACATCATCGTAGCTTTTAGGTTTTTCTTCATTCACCTTCTTTGGTGACTTTGTAGCCTCAAAGTTTGAATTTTCTTTAAAAGTATTTTGATTCTTATCATAGCCAAGACTAGTCTTAATGAATGGTGACCTTTGAAAATTGATGATATCATCTAAGATTTTGACACTCTTTTCAAACTTTAGGCTTCTATTCAATAGAGCATTTGAATTCTCCAATTCCTTTCTTAACGAAACAATTTTAGATTCTAACTTTTCATAGATTTCTTCCTTTTCTTTCAAATGGCTTCTCACCACTTCTTTTGTCCTTTTTCCCTCTTCTAGTTGAATGTTTAGGTTGATAATGGTCTTTTCTATTTCTTGAATACTTTGTGATATTTTTGTTTTAGAATCATGATCCACCTCTTAATATTTATGCAACTTCTCATTTTGCTTCAAATTATTTTTCTTAAGCCTCTTTATTTCACTTAAGGCACAAATGAGCTCTTCTTCAAGATCCACTTCCCCATCTATTTCAACATTTTCCTATTTTTTTGAATCCATCATTTCTTTCTCTTTGTCTTCATTATTCAAGACATTAATCTTTATTTTGATTTCCATAGAGAGAGTTTCTTCTCTATCACTATCAAAAATTCTTTCATCGCTCTCTTCAAACGAGTGACTAACCCCTTTTGAGTAGAGACTCTTATTTTTCTTATAAGAGTTCTTCTTCTTTTCATGCTTGTCATGTTTGTGGTTCTTCTTGTGTTGATGATGTCTACTCCCTTTCTTTACGTTATGGTGTTCTTCGTCATCACTACTTTCATCCTTTGCATATGGACACTTAGTTGCAAAATTTCCTACTTTCTTGCAGTTAAAGAATTTAAAGGACAACTTACCTTCATATTTGCCAGATCCCTCTTTGATTTTTCTCACAAAATTTGCTTCCTCTGCATCTAATTCACTATTGGAGCAGTCACTTAATTTGTGTTCTCTGTTCTTTGTCTACTTTTATGCTTTCAAAGTTGCTTCTTTCTTTGATGGATTTTTATTTTTCAATCCTCATTTCATATGCAGTGAGAATCCCATGCAATTCTTCCATTGCCAATTTATCAAGATCCTTCAATAGCGGAAACTTTGGCATCAAATCTTAAGGGGAGTGACCTTAACACTTTTTGTACAATCATTCGTTCTTCAACCTTTTCACCAATTCCTTTGATGGTGTTGACAATTTCATCCACATAGAGGAGATATGCTGCAACATTTTCTTCGTCTTTCATTTTCAGAATCTCAAACCATCTTTTATGAGTTTGGAGCTTTGCGTTCTTAACCTTGTCATTTCCTTCATGGATATTTTGAATCTTCTCCCAAATTTATTTTTGTTGATTCAAAATGCATCACCTTGACAAACTCAGATTCTAATAAACCACACAAGGTGGAATTCATGGATTTTGCATTATTTTCACTAGGCTTCTTCCCATCCACATTTGTTGGTGGATTTGTTGGGGATGTATAACTAGTCATGACTAATTTCCAAATATCAAACCCAATAGCCATTAGATATGTTCACATCGTTATGCTCTATAATGTATAGTTTGTTCCGTCGAACAATAGAGCTCTATTTGTAGAGAAACATTCTTGACTAGCCATGTGTGCTTCTAAGATCTACCTTCCAACGATTAGATTGTTTCTGAAGGAACCCGCTTCAATACCAATTGTTGAGCACACACTTATACTGAGAGGGGGGGTGAATCAATATAAGAAAACATTTTAATTATTTAAATTAAATCACCACAATAAAACAATCACACATAAGATATATTAACTACAAAACACATAACACAAGATTTACGTGGAAACCCTTTCGGAAGAAAACCACAATTTTTTTTCTTTATAGCACTTTATAAACACCAACCCACTAGAGAAACCAATCCCCACT
>JASDQU010109076.1:35182-68725 GCA_032191745.1 Picea mariana
CTCCTATGCTAAGTATGGTTGTCCGGCATACCATATTATATTTGTTCCTATACAATTTCTGCAACCTCTTTTCTCATGTACAACCTTCTTTGTTGTTACTGTATGTCCTCAATTCTCATAGTAATCACTGCACGTGATTATTTCCTCCCCGAGCACTTTTCTAGCCAATTCCACTCTTAACTACCTTTTCTTTTTCAGCCACATACTATGCTAATATTAACTTTCAGCATTCCTTTTCTTTTCTAGATCCTTCTGACCAAGCACATACATGACCAAATTACATTCTCGACCATGCTCTCTTATTGACTTTAGATATTCAACCTCCATTTACTTTTTGGGCCAAACTGATTTTTCCCTTTTCTCAACTGAACACATTAGCCCTTGTAGTTGCTTGAACCATTATTTTCTCCTTTCCTAACTCATTTGGTTTTCAACTTGACTTCCTTAGTCAATTTCCACCATATTGCAATGCTACACAATGTCTTATTTTCCAGTTTCATAGAGATTATCTGGAAGTAGTTGACACTGCTTTTATTTTCTATCATACATTCTAGTGATACTTCCAACCTCTTGGATTATCACCAACAACTCTTTTCCATTTGAGATAAGTTCTTTCAGGTACCCTCTCTTCTGCATACCAAGTTACATAGAACCATTTTATTTATTATGGTTCTTTATTGATTTCCCCTCATAAAATAATCTCCATGATTGAATTATTTTGACTTGCTATCCCAATCCACTTGGGTATGTACTCAACACCTTGGGAGTGCACCCAACATTCTCTCACTGTATCAACCATTTCCTATTTATTGTCGTTATATCTCTCGGAGTGTTGCAAGAGACTCAAAATGAGTTGTCATCTACCTAGTGGTGCCTTTCCCATAAGTATGTCTATATACTTCTATAACCAATTTGCACATGATGTATTGCTTATGCATATTCTAGCACTTCTTTAGTATGCACACACCTATGTTACTTCACCCCTAAAGTTTTATCATCCAATCAATGCTTCCATTGCTCTACTCTAACAACAATCATGGAGGTGCTATCTCCAAAACTGTAGGACCAATCCTTGGAGATGTTACATCTTATTTCTATGAATACACTCTATCTTCCTTTATTATAATCATGGCATCTTAACATTTCAATAATTTTAGAAAACTCTTTCCCACAATGTACTACTTTATCTATACATTGACACCCTTTATGGTGAATGGAATTTCAGTATTTCATCCACTCAATGATATGTTCTTGCATATTGATTCCACTGAGCACTTTGATTAGTAGGAGTGGATTTCTTGTAGTGGATTCCCAACTTCATGGTTGAACATAGAATCACACCTTAACATTCTTCAATATTGACCTTTGATCATCTTGTGAGGCATCCTTGTCATAACACTCTTTCCTTGAGTACCTATGTCCATCTTTAACCAAATTTCAACCTTCTCACCTATTAGGAAAACCATCTCTCCACACTTCCATGGTCTTAGATTCACGCATACTCATTACTCATGCTTTATCATGAAACATGGATGATCTCTTTCTTACTCAACATCCCCAATTGGTATGCATATTTTTCATCTTGAAGTCTTTTTCCAATCATAGTTCCATTGAGAGTCTTCTACATTGCACACCAAGTCTAGATGTCTTTAGCTGGTAGCTTCCTCAAGAAATCATTCCACATTTCAAGAACTGACCCTACCTTGTTCCTCATACCTGAAGAGTAATTATGCAACTAAAAATACTTTCTCATTCCCAATAGCCAAGTCTATGCATCCTCGTCCTTCTTGTGTTCACCATCAAATTTAGGTGGTTTGATTTTATTCATTTCTCCCTATAGCTCATCCACTCCAGACCTCTTCTTATGCTTCCTGGTAGGGAATGGAATTGAACTATTGTGTTCTCTCCTAGTTGAATTCCTTGGGGAGTGATGGTGATGCCTACCAACACTTTTGGCTCTTCCCCTCTCATCATGAGACCTATGACTCCTTGATTTTCTTGACTCAGTCTCCTTATCCATCTTCTTCTATTATTATTTCCAAGTCCTGCATCAACTTAATGTTAAATCCTTCTTGTTGCTCCTTGGCTTTCATAATCTTTCCGTTATCAACTTTATAACTCTAGACANTTATTTTCTCCTTTCCTAACTCATTTGGTTTTCAACTTGACTTCCTTAGTCAATTTCCACCATATTGCAATGCTACACAATGTCTTGTTTTCCAGTTTCATAGAGATTATCTGGAAGTAGTTGACACTGCTTTTATTTTCTATCATACATTCTAGTGATACTTCCAACCTCTTGGATTATCACCAACAACTCTTTTCCATTTGAGATAAGTTCTTTCAGGTACCCTCTCTTCTGCATACTAAGTCACATAGAACCATTTTATTTATTATGGTTCTTTATTGATTTCCCCTCATAAAATTATCTCCATGATTGAATTATTTTGACTTGTTATTCTAATCCACTTGGGTACGTACTCAACACCTTGGGAGTGCACCCAACATTCTCTCACTATATCAACCATTTCCTATTTATTGTCGTTATATCTCTCAGAGTGTTGCAAGAGACTAAAAATAAGTTGTCATCTACCTAGTGGTGTCTTTCCCAGAAGTATGTCTATATACCTCTATAACCAATTTGCACATGATGTATTGCTTATGCATATTCTAGCACTTCTTTAGTATGCACACACCTACATTACTTCACCCCTAAAGTTCTATCATCCAACCAATGCTTCCATTTCTCTACTCTGACAACAATCATGGAGGTGCTATCTCCAAAACTATAGGACCAATCCTTGGAGATGTTACATCTTATTTCTATGAATACACTCTATCTTCCTTTATTATAATCATGGCATCTTAACATTTCAATCTTTTTAGAAAATTCTTTCCCACAATGTACTACTTTATCTATACATTGACACCCTTTATGGTGAATGGAATTTCAGTATTTCATCCACTCAATGATTTGTTATTGCATCTTGATTCCACTGAGCACTTTGATTAGTAGAAGTCGATTTCTTGTAGTGGATTCCCAACTTCATGGTTGAACATAGACTCACACCTTAACATTCTTCAATATTGACCTTTGATCATCTTGTGAGGCATCCTTGTCATAACACTCTTTCCTTGAGTACCTATGTTCATCTTTAACCAAATTTCAACCTTCCAACCTATTAGGAAAACCATCTCTCCACACTTCCATGGTCTTAGATTCATGCATACTCATTACTCATGCTTTATCATGAAACATGGATGATCTCTTTCTTACGCAACATCCCCAATTGGTATGCATATTTTTCATCTTGAAGTCTTTTTCCAATTATAGTTCCATTGAGAGTCTTCTACATTGCACACCAAGTCTAGATGTCTTTAGCTGGTAGCTTCCTCAAGCAATCATTCCACATTTCAAGAATTGACCCTACCTTGTTCCTCATAATTGAAGAGTAATTATGCAACTGAAAATACTTTCTCTTTCCCAATAGCCAGGTCTATGCATCCTCATCCTTCTTGTGTTCACCATCAAATTTAGGTGGTTTTATTTTATTCATTTCTCCATATAGCTCATCCACTCCAGACCTCTTCTTATGCTTCCTGGTAGGGAATGGAATTGAACTATTGTGTGCTCTCCTATTTGAATTCCTTAGGGAGTGATGGTGATGCCTACCAACACTTTTGGCTCTTCCCCTCTCATCATGAGACCTATGACTCCTTGATTTTCTTGACTCAGTCTCCTTATCCATTTTCTTCTATTATTATTTCCAAGTCCTGCATCAACTTAATGTTATATCCTTCTTGTTGCTCCTTGGCTTTCATAAGCTTTCCATCATCAGCTTTATAACTCTAGACATCCTTTTGTAAACTTTTTTGGTCTCTACCAAGTTCATGTTTTCTCTCATTTTGTCTTCTCCATGCCCATTGGATTATGTTACTACAACCCCCACGCCCATACCAAATATTTTTCATTCATATTCATAATTATAAGTTCCTTGGGAATCATCCATGTCTTGGTTTAGTGATCTTTTTGTTGAATTATTCTTACTTCAAATTACGTTCTTGGTTTAGAAATAATTTATTTATGATTTCTTGTGAATTCGTAATATCCTTTTTTTATATACATTATTGAGTGAATACATGGACTCCATTGTCCATGAATTCTCATGACTAACTCTCGTGTCCCCCTTCAAAATATTTGAGCAGGAAGACTATTAATGGCATGATAGGGAAGAGAATTTTGTTAGCTCGAGCATCCTAGATTCAATGCTCATTTACCATCTGATTATCTTCAAATTAGATATTGACCATTAAAATATTTCACCACGGGTCTAAGGTCTTCATTTCATCCCTTCAAACTTNATACACTCTCGCATACCACCACCCTTAACTTGCTCCCATACTTAGAATATTTTCTTAAGTTTATCGTAGTTTCATGAGTCCATTCATTCATGTTATGACTTACGCATCCTCCAAAAGGCACCGTGGTGTTCCACCATATCCACTATACACCTATACTTAGCCATTTTCTCTGATATATCATCGCGGGTTCACGATCATTTTCTTATGCTTCATCACCTCTGCGATATCCTTCTCACCCATGAAGTCTTTATTCTTAGTCAAGTTTTGAAATTTCACCACGGGTTTAGGTCGTGATCCCATATTTCTTTAATTCTTAGAACTACATCTACCCGACCAATCCTTAGGACTTAGCCGATTTTCTACTTCTTACCATGGTTTGGTAAGTTTGCAGGGATACCATACCTCTTTCCATACCCCTAATTCTCTTTGTGCTTCATGATAGCTTAACACTTAAACAAATTCCAAGATCTTATCATGGTTTCGTGGGACTAAAAGTTGGTCTGCCACATGGCTCCACATCACCTACCAATTGTCATCCCATCCAACATGTACTTTCCACCATGGAAGTACACATATTTCTTCTACCACATCAACTGACACATGGCCTCCATGTCATGTTGACATCATCATATGGGAAAATACCCAAATTGTTCTTCCAAATTTGTCGAATTTCGCATTTTTTTTAATGCCAAGAATACATAATTTTCAATTATTTCTTTGATCATCATTACAACTATGTAGTTAAACTTCACACAACCATTTTTTATCCTGTAAACCCAATTTGATCTTTGCATAAGAATTTTGACCTCTCCCCATTGAATTTATCCATAATTTTGTTGCAAAAATCGGGGCTTTTTCCCAATTTCGCCCAATTTTTTCATGGGTGCCATGGCCGCTCTGTAAACTCAAAAATTTGGCCATCTACAAGCCTAAATTTTCCCCATTAGAGATTGAAATTTCTTATTTTTAATTTCTGGGCTCGATTCTTCACATTACCCATGAGATTTCTCTCAATTTTACTACAATAATTTAATCAAAAAAGTTGTAGACGTATTCTAGAAATTAATTCTCTACAAATTTTCACTTTATCATTCTGCTAATTCGGCCCATTCAGAATCAATGTTGAAAACTAGGCTTCGATACCACTTTGTAACATTCCCAGCCACCCAAGTTGGGACACGCCACACAAACTCTCCCAATTAAATCTCCCATACCACTTTGTAACGTTCCCAACCACCCAGGCTAGGCCACGCCACACAAAACTCTCCCATTTACAACTCTGATACCACATTGTAGCATCCCCGGCTTCATGTTGGGCAAGGCCACTCCAAAAATTACAAATTTTGATATCCTTAAATTTAATCATATATTCTACATATGAACAAAGTTAAGCGGAATAATAACAACATACAACAACAATAATTCATACATATAAATAACAAAGATTCCATGAAAGAAACTCATAATTACACAAACATAGTAATTTAAATAAGCACATGATAGACACTTATCTCATGAAATAAACACCACCTTCATGCAGACCTTCCATGTTCCTCCCAGCCATAGACCACATTGCTCGTAATCTCAATAATGGGTCACCCCCGAGTTGGGGATAAACTCTACTAGGGAAAAGGGAATCCTAAGCCAATCTAAGTTCTGATAATTAGCATAAATGCTTAGTCCAAGGTGCCCAACTGTTGCAACTAGTCTATAGTATCTCATTCCCCACATGTTTGTCCCACCCCAAGAAGTGTGCCCCTTCTCTACTCAATAGTCCCTTGGTTGCCCCACTTCCCTTCTTGGGCTTCAGCAACAAGATGGAAATGAAGTCTCAAAGCCACGTAGTTATTTCCCAATGCACCAGGGAACAATTTCCAATAGTTTCTCACCCACAGAAAACTACTTGCGGGCCTGACAACCTGCTTCTTCAGCTCCAATATTCTCAGGTACAGGAACAAGTAACGGTTGGTAGCATGGATGAGTGAATGGTAAGCATCATGAATGAATCCCCCCTCCCCAAAATATGGGAAAATTACATTATATCCCCCAAATTACATATGCATGTGTCCTTTATGACACATGGCACTCAAGGAACCCCCTTGTCCCCACTTTAGAAACTTAGGATATATTCATATCCATAAATTTATCTTTAAGGAATATTAATATAATATTCCATTGGGTTTAGGCCCCTTTATCTTAGCCCTTTCCTAAAATCTTAGTCCCCTTTCCCTTTCTAGCGGAATTTATCCCCCCATCTCTTTTGTTAGGTTAGTCTGCAAAAGTGATGTATTTTATTAATAGTATGAGTGTTTACATATTACAATAATATTCATGATGGCCTTTTAGCAATTCAGGCTCTCCATCCTAATAATCACACAGGCACTTTGGCCTATAATGTCCTCGCTCACTAGCCTATAAAACATGTCTACAATTACACTGGGGATTAACCTGGGGTATTACACTTCTCTTCTTTGAATTCAACATTTTCTTGATGATCTTGATCAAATTTTTATTTTTTGATTCAAAAAAACCATTCCCCTATGGATATTAGGTTATTGACTAATCCAATACTATAAGGTGATTGTGGAAAAACATGACCATAACAGTTGAAGAAAATCCTTTTGCATTATTTGTTATGATTTTACATGGACAACCAAATCTTGAGAAAAAAAATTCTTCAAGGAACTTGATTACCACCTTATATGTGGCATTCTTTAAAAGAATTTTCTCCACCCATTTGGTAAAATAATCAGTAGTGGTTAAGATCCAGCAATGTTGACCACTTGATGGAGAATCAATCCTCTAATAAAGTCTAACTTGCATTGTTGAAAAGGGGTTTGCACTTTGATTGGTATGAGGGGCATAAGAGCCATCTTATGTTTTCCTACAAATACTTGACACTTAATGCATGCTCTAACCTCTTTATCCACCTGTGAAAATAATTATTTCCAGCAGAATCCACTTCTCAAAATTTTGTGGGCTATGGCTCTCCAACCATGATGACCACCACACCTACCACTAGGATGTTCTGTAATTAAGGTATTTATCTCGTCTTCCAAAACAAAATTCAACAAAACCCCAGCAATACCTTTCCAATAAAGGATATCCCCAATAATGCAATATTTGATGGCAACTTGCTAAGTTGCATGGGACATTGCAAATTTTGAAGATAAAATGATATTACCATACTAGGAGGAAGATGAGAACATGTAATCCAATTGTAACTATGGTTGAACTAGTATAAGTACTCTTTATGGTTGATCATGTGACTAATCTTCAATAATCTCACTTGAACCAGAAATTTGATTTATCTCTAATTCTTTGCAGTTTTATTCATCCATAAGTTTTTCCAAACCTTATCCTTTAAAAACTTAGTAGGATTGATTTCCAAGTCATAATCTTGCATTTTATTGATTCATTTACCTCATCTACTATTTTTATCATGTTGTGCAAGAATATCTTTTACAGTTGTATTAGGTACATATGCAACTATTTTTTAATGCAAAATATAATCATGGAAAGCCTTCAAATATTTTACCATGTCAAATGCTTGTTTTTCCATGATATTATATTTAAGTTCTACATCCCACAATTCTCTACTAAATAATGTGATTGATTTTTCATGTCCATCCTCATTATGTTGTAATAAAAAAACAACGATAGTGTGCATATATGAAAATGGAAATACCTAAAAGTATTTTGTATAGTCAGGACTTACCAGAACAAAAGCATTTGCCATTCTGTGTGTGTAAGTTTCCACAGTTAGTCATAGCTAATTAGTTAAACTTTCTGGACAAACTATGTGGGATTTTATGAAACGTCTAACATTTCGAGTGGACACTCCACCCATCATTAGGGAAAAATAACCATTACCATGTTATATGTCCTTAATGATGGGTGGAGTGTCCACTCGAAACGTCGGACGTTTCATAGGATCCCACACATTTTTTTTCCAAAAAGTTTAACTAATTAGCATTTGTCAATGCTTTTTTAATCTAATAAAAGGAATCTTTAGTAGACTCAATCCATTTCACTTCATTACTCTTCCTCAACATACTTGTTATGTCGTTAACAAATTTGCAAATTTGGGAATGAATCATCTTAAGAAGTTTATTTTTCCAAGGAACGACTAAATTTCTTGTTTATGACTTGGAAACTTGATAGCTTGAATAGCTTAAACTATTTCAAATCAATATTGAATCCATATTTTGACACAATATGACCGAGCAGATTTCCTTTATTTAGGGAAAATAATGACTTATTGGGGTTAAGTGATAAACTATATCTTCTACATTTGAGAAAGACTTGTTTCAAGTGCTTAATAAGTTGATCATCTTATTTGGAATAAACCATCATATCATCAAGATGAAGCACTATGAATTTGTCCTTCTCATCTACAAAGGCAATATACATAGCCCTTTGAAAGGTTTCTCATGCATTCATCAAGATGAATGACATCTTATCATACATGAAAGTTACCCATAGTGTAGTAAATGCAGTCTTGTATCAATCGTCCTTATGAACTGCAATCTGGTTATACCCAAAAAATACATCCATCATGGAAATTCTATGAGAACCTACCACCCTTTGTAGGATGTGATCTATTTTTGGAAGTGGGTATTTATATTTTAAAGAAACACGGTTCAAGTTCTTGAAATCCACACAKAGGTGCATTTATCCATTCTTCTTCTGAATCGGTACCAAGTTGGCTACCCATTCRAAATATCTAAGAGGAATTATAATCTTGGCATCCAATAATTTATTGACTTCCTTCTCTATCATAGGTAACAACAAAGGATTGACTTGTCGGAGATTTTACAAAATGGATTAAATCCCTCTTTTAGAGGTATTTGATGCTATATGATAAAGGTATCATAGGTCTTAAGGTGCTCATAATTCCAAGCAAAGGTATCCATGAATTCTTTGAAAAGATTAACATATCTTTGTTTATATTTTGGTGATAATATCTTGGATAGTTTAATCGTTTTAGGTAGCTTTGAGGTACCAAGATTTAATTCTTCCACATATTCAACTAAAGGCTTCAAAATTGGCTTTATTGTTGCATCCTTTTGGTCAAAGAGTTTCTCAAGGGGGATATGTCCCATGGGAATATGTTTATTTTTCAGCTACACAATATTATGAGTTCATATTTGTTGTTTTGCAAGTAGTCCTTTGAGTATTCCCATCTCCAGTTAGTTCTTCTCCTTCATCTTCATCTTCATCAATACATACAGCTAAGAAATCATTTATAATTTCCATAAATATTTTAATTTGTTGATTGTATTCAAAACTTGCCAATGCTTGATATTATCTAGAGTTGATGGTTGATGGAAAATATTGGCTTCATACCTCAAATGAGATACATTTGGTGGTATAAAAATGACAACTACCATGGCTAGGGAGTCATATTGTTGATTTTTTTCCCTCGAAATTATAGCAAAGTTGACAGCTAAGAGACAATTTTCCTCCAAGTCCCAAACTTGATTTCAATAGGCTCGCAACCATGGATGCTTAGTCTAACACTTTGTCTTTACTTGATTTATCATGAGCTAAGAATCCATAAAAATTGACAAGTTTTGGATCTTCATTATTTTGGTTTCCTCCCATCCCAGGACCAAATCATTGTATTTGGCCACATTGTTAGTTGTTTCAAATATCATCCTATAAGATAATGGAATATTTTCTATGGTGGGAGATATGAATAGAATTTGAACTCCATATCCTTCATTTGATGAATCTCCATCAAAGAACATCTTCCAAATTTCATTTTCATTTGGCCGAGACTAAATCACAACTTGTTTTCTTATGTCCACTTGATGAGAATTGTTTGTGATTGATAGGAAATAATTCTTGACATCGTCATCTATTGCATACACTATAAATTTGTGCGGGTTCTTTGCATCGCTAATAGTGTATTTTAAATGGGATTCATGGTATAACCTTTGAGTATAACCACCAAATATTGGAATAGTGGCATATCATAAGTTAAGTTGCAAAGTTCCCAAAAACTTTGTACCCTAGGATCTATATAGAAGAAACCCATACCTGAAAAGAATGTCCACCACTATAATATCCATCATAATGCTTTTGTTGAGAATTTTTTGTTACCACCAAATCCTTAATCATACCCAAGAATTGAACACTTCTCGAATCAAAAGAGTGGAGATCATTAAACTATCTAATGATATATAATCCTAATGTGTCCATGATATCATTTTGCATCAAATTATGTGACACCCCTAAATCCACCATATAATTATGAAGCATATGATCATGACTTGTAAGAGTTATATAAAAAGGGGTCATCTCATTCTCTTCTTTCTCCAAGTATGGACCCACCTGTACTTGAGGTGAATCATCTTATATGTTAATAGAATTTGGAATTATTGTTAGTGTTGGATTACTTTGAGGAGTAGACATCCCAATAAACTTTTGTATATCCCTCTAAAATTCAGTATTTTCAGTAGCTCATTCAAGGGAATAGGAACTCAAATTTTATTAAGCTCATTCGATAGATTAAATAAACCTTAAATTTGATGTCGATCTACCTCAGTTTCTCTCTCCTCGGTAACTCTTTTCTACACAACTTTGTTCTTTGTTACATCATCACTTTACCAAGTCATTTTACATGACATATCAGGAAGATTTGTCGTTGTTTTGTGTACCATAAATTATCTTGGCCACAAGTCATATTTACATTGTAGCTCAGCTTGCATAGCATCAACAAAATATTTGTATTGAGTAGTCCATAAATCTTCCACTTTCTCTTGATTCATACCAAAAATTTGATTATGAATAGATAAGGATTCTTGGTAATCATAATGTGACAAATGTATGTAATATCCTTCACCCTCCAACCAATTCATATCTAGTAGTGTATCTAGCTCATTGAGCATTTCCTGCTCATTCATATCTTATGTTTCAAATTCCTCCACTACATTGTTGTTATTGTTTCTCAAAGGAGGTTGAGGGGGAGGATCTTCAACCCTCCTTTCTTGAATTAGTATTTGGGGATTGAATGGTCTTCTAAAAGGTGCTTGATTTATTACTAGAAAATTTTGATTTCTCTACCCACCAATATTTTGAGGATAATTCCTTTGGCCAACATTTTGAGGTGTTGAACCAAAGGCCTTATTTCCTAGCTCAAGCCTGGTAATTTTATTTGACAATGCCTTGATCAACTTTGTCATTTATTCTATTTTTACGATGTCTTGCCCAAAGCTTCCATATTTCCTTTGATATCCACAACATCTATCTTCATCTAGTCCAAAGTTCTAGATATTTGTTCCCTCGACATCATGAAAAAATTAGAATCATATGTGGTTGCACAAGTTACATTATCCTTTGGTGGAGAGGGTCTAATTTTAGTTGGTATCTTATTATAGAACTTGTTGAACCTCTTATTTAACTCTAAAATAGATTCTACGCTCCTTCTTTTGAGAACTACAAACTCAACAAGGTAATATTAGTGATCCCTCTTTTCAACCCATTGATTAATAAATGTCCAAAATGCATCCCAACTATCAATTGAATTAATAGGAAAATTTTAAAACCACTTTCTTGCATCTCCTTCTAGTTTCTTAACAAATATTTGCATATAAACATCTGCATGCTCAATAGTAAGATTTTCCTTACGACCTTCAAAGGCAGTAATATGAACTTCGACTATGGTTTCAGTGTCCCCATTATATTTTGGAAGGGTTTTTAAATAATGTTCAGGCATATCATGCAAGTTTTGGGCAAGAGATAAAGATCCATATTGAGTAGTAACCCAAGGGTTGAATCTAGGAAGCATTATGTCTGAAAGGATAAAATTCTTGGCCTGAGGATTTATGGGAGCATTAGCAATATTGTCATTGATGTCAAAGGAAACAATACACAAGCAGTGATAAATACAAAGGTTGTGATATACAAGATATAACCAAGCATTGGATTGAATCAACATATATTTATTGTTTTAATAAACATATGTAGAGAGTGTTAACCCACATGTTCATGACTTGGCATGATGATGTTGATTATATTGGGTACATGCATAATTATCTCCCTCCGAGATGTAATACCATGGGAAAATGCCATGGGTTTCAAAAACCATGGGCTCATTGGTAAATTCCACTTTTATCTTAGGTAAATTCCTATATTCTAGGAGGAATATCACTCATTCCTTGATTCTAGGAGATAAGGCGGCTTTGGGAGAATAAAAAGAAATTAATTATTTAATTAACAGTCGACGTGTTTTCTAAAATAGACACAACTCTCCATGAAGGGTCTCCAATGGATATAAATTCAAAAAGAATTGGAGGGAAATGTGTGTGAGCGGAAAAGCAATATCATCCTATATAAAGAAGAGCCCCTCAAGAAGAAACATGCATGTCAATAAGGTGTGAGAAAAATGGAGAAGGAAATATGAATGATTATTTGAAGAAGTCATATTCAAGAAAGAAATAATTGTAATTGTGGGTTGGTGTTTCTCAAACAAAGAGATTGGTGTCTCTTGCTAAGTTGGTACTTAGCAGTGGGGATTGGTGTCTCCAATAGTTTGGTGCCTTAAGATATCTGTAAGAATAGGTTGGTACCTACAAGGATTTGTATCAATGGGGATTGGTTTCTCCAGTAGATTGGTGTTTACAAAGTGCTATAAAGAAAAAAAATTGTGGTTTTCTTCCGAAAGGGTTTCCACGTAAATCTTGTGTTATGTGTTTTGTAGTTAATATATCTTATGTGTGATTGTTTTATTGTGGTGATTTAATTTAAATAAGTAAAATGTTTTCTTATATTGATTCACCCCCCCTCTCAGTATATGTGTGTGCTCAACAATTGGTATTGAAGCGGGTTCCTTCAGAAACAATCTAATCGTTGGAAGGTAGATCTCAGAAGCACACATGGCTAGTCAAGAAGGTTTCTCTACAAATAGAGCTCCATTGTTTGACAGAACAAACTATACATTATAGAGCATAAGGATGTGAACATATCTAATGTCTATTGGGTTTGATATTTGGAAATTAGTCATGACTAGTTATACATCCCCAACAAATCCACCAACAGATGTGGATGGGAAGAAGCCTAGTGAAAATAATGCAAAATACATGAATTCCACCTTGTGTGGTTTATTAGAATATGAGTTTGTCAAGGTGATGCATTTTGAATCAACAAAATAAATTTGGGAGAAGATTCAAAATATCTATGAAGGAAATGACAAGGTTAAAAAGGCAAAGCTCCAAACTCATAAAAGATGGTTTGAGATTCTGAAAATGAAAGACGAAGAAAATGTTGCAGCATATCTCCTCTATGTGGATGAAATTGTCAACACCATCATAGGAATTGGTGAAAAGTTTGAAGAACAAATGATTGTACAAAAAGTGTTAAGGTCACTCCCCTTAAGATTTGATGCCAAAGTTTCCACTATTGAAGGATCTTGATAAATTGACAATGGAAGAATTGCATGGGATTCTCACTGCATATGAAATGAGGATTGAAAAATAAAAATCCATCAAAGAAAGAAGCAACTTTGAAAGCATAAAAGTAGACAAAGAACAGAGAACACAAATTAAGTGATTGTTCCAATAGTGAATTAGATGCAGAGGAAGCAAATTTTGTGAGAAAACTCAAAAAGGGATCTGGCAAATATGAAGGTAAGTTGTCCTTTAAATGCTTTAACTGTAAGAAAGTAGGAAATTTTGCAACTAAGTGTCCATATGCAAAGGATGAAAGTAGTGATGATGAAGAACACCATAACATAAATAAAGGGAGCAGACATCATCAACACAAGAAGAACCACAAACATGAAAAGAATGAAAAGAAGAAGAACTCTTACAAGAAAAATAAGAGTCTCTACTCAAAAGGGGTTAGTCACTCGTTTGAAGAAAGCGATGAAAGAATTTTTTATAGTGATAGAGAAGAAACTCTCTCTATGGAAATCAAAATAAAGATTAATGTCTTGAATAATGAAGATAAAGAGAAAGAAATGATGGATTCAAAAAAATAGGAAAATGTTGAAATAGATGGGGAAGTGGATCTTGAAGAAGAGCTCATTTGTGCCTTAAGTGAAATAAAGAAGCTTAAGAAAAAGAATTTGAAACAAAATGAGAAGTTGCAGAAATATTAAGAGGTGTATCATGATTCTAAAACAAAAATATCACAAGGTATTCAAGAAATAGAAAAAACCATTATCAGCCTAAAGATTCAACTAGAAGAGGAAAAAAGGACAAAAGAAGTGGTGAGAAGCTAGCTAAAAGAAAAGGAAGAAATCTATGAAAAGTTAGAATCTAAAATTGTTTTGTGAAGAAAGGAATTGGAGAATTCAAATGCTCTATTGAATAGAAACCTAAAGTTTGAAAAAGGTGTCAAAATCCTAGATGATATCATCAATTTTCAAAGGTCACCATTCATTAAGACTGGTCTTGGCTATGATAAGAATCAAAATACTTTTAAAGAAAATTCAAACTTTGAGGCTACAAAGCCACCAAAGAAGGTGAATGAAGAAAAACCTAAAATCTATGATGATGTTCTCAAAAGCTCCATAAAAAATGAAGGCAACGGGAAGAAAGAGAATGATGCCCCACAAAACCCTAAATTTTCTCACAAGGACAACAAGGATGAATTCCGAAGATATTTTCCACCAAGGTGGTCTCGCACAACTCAGTACCAAAAATCTTTCTTTGGTTATTGTTTTTCTTGCAACCACTTTGGTCATAAAGCAATAGCCTATATAGCATGTAATAATTATGTATTGAACAAAGACGTAAGTACTTATGGGTTCTCAAATAGAAATTATAATTCATTTTCCCCTTTATTTGATTACAATGTTATATGTTTTAAGTGCAACAACTGTGGGAACATAGCACGTTTTTGTAGAATTGGAAATGCAAAATCTCCTAGACAAAATAGGGAAAAAGATACCCTTTCCAAACAAAAGAAGGAATCCACAAAAGTTTGGAAAAAGAAGCAGGAGAAATAAGAGCAAAAGAAGGAGAAATGTATGCTTCTACAAACTGCACTTCATGCCCAAAATAAAGGAAATCAATGGTACATTGATAGTGGATGCTCGAGCAACGCGATAGTGGACCAAACCAAGTTTCTCACTTTGAAAGAAGTAAATGGAGGCAGTGTAACATTTGGAGATAATACTACCGCAAGAATAGTTGGAAAATGTACTCTTAGTCTTGATAATGGAAAGACTAAAACAAAGAATACCTTTTCTCTGGGTCTCCATTATTTATTATTTTTCATTTTTTAGTTAAAAAGTATTGGTATTATATGGCAACGGGTTTTTTTCTTTTTTCTTAAATTTAGTAATCTCCTTCAAAAAAATTATGAAAGAGTTGAGCCACCATCCCAAAATTTTGTTACCACTAAAACAAATTGACCACTTGCTATTAGAAAAAAACCACTATGATACCACTAGAAGAAATCCTTGATAGGTCCTTCATAAATTTATCCATGAAAGAGATGTCCCACAAGAACAATATAAAATAAATAACTATTTTTCAATATGAATATATTATATGTAATGAGAGTGGTAGGTTTAGGGAGAAAACCCTGGGGTTGACAGGAAAAAGGAATATTTTATTACCTTCTTGGAGAACATGCACCTAGTAGATTTGGAACCCTCCAAGTTGACCCCAACTTGGTCCAATCTCAGAGCAGGGAAAGACATTATTTCCAAAATATTAGACCAGTTTTTGGTATCAAAAGGACTCCTGCAAATGGGTTTTTTATTCAAAGCCTTTATTGGTGAAGGGATAATTTCAGATCACCGTCCTATTATTCTCAAGTGCATGATGGGAGGAGAGACTACCCCAGCTCTCCTAAAAATACCAAAGTCTGGATGGTAGAAGAGGAATTTAAAAATATGGTCAATTCTTCTTGGAAAATACTCGACCTGGAATATCCAGAGCCTTTGATGAGTCAATTGGAATCAAATCTAGCCAGAGTGAAGCAGGCAACCAAATAGTGGTTGAATTCATGGAGGGAGAGAAGTCAAAGAATCTTAAGAGAAATATAAGGGAAACTTTCAAAGGTCACTAATCACATATATGAAGGAAGTCCTATCTTGAGCCTCTTAGAGGAATTAAAAGCTATGGAAGCACAGAGAAATTGATGTCTAGAGAAGGAAGAACAAGAGTGGAGGTGTTGGCCCTTGACCAAGTTTTGAGGATCCTTGGTCATGTTTGACCTATTTTTGGGACTTCAACAGGTTGTCGAAGGCGAAGCACAAGACGAAGCAGATATTGTGGGATCTCGGCCCCTTTTTAGGGCCTTTTTGGGTTTTGGGATTATGTAATGGGTATGGAGATGTAGGCCCATGGGTTTACCCATGCTTAGGCCTATTTTGTAATGTATAAATAGAAAGCTAGGTGATGTAGGAAGTAGTTCGATCTATGTGATCAAAGAGTTGTAAGTGTGCTAAGTGCTAAGTGCTAAGTGTTAATTGCTTTGTGCATATTGTGTGAGGCTTGCATAGCTAAGTGCAAGTGATTGTAAGAGACTGTGGAAGGCTTTGTGCTATAACTCAAGGAATGAGGATCTAGTGAGGTGCACAGATATCCTATCCTCTACGAAGTTGATTTTGAGGTTTTGTGCATGTAAGAAGATTAAAAGAAGATAATAAAGAAGACAAAGAGCTGGTGGATGTAGCCCCGGAGTGAGGGTGAACTACATATATCCTGTGTTGTTAATGCTTTGTGCTTTTGGTTGTTCTTTTGTTTATGTGATTCAATGCTTTGTGCGATGATAGATGATAGATGAATCTGATATGATAGCTTAGTTCTAAATAATGTGAATGAATGCTAGATCTGATCTCTATTGGTATGATTAGTGCTTGAACCTATTGGATCTATGTGAATACCACGATGATCTATTGTTAGGGTTTAGCGGCGCTGTGAACTAAAGTTGAATATTAATGAACTGTAATAACTAAGTACTATGTTAAGGTGTTACAATCACAAATCTATGTCCCAGCTAAGGTTGCAGACATCTGAGTCCTGCAACCACCCCTGCCTCTACCTTGGGTGAGACTTCATATGCTTCGCAGGTGTTGTTGAAAGTGTCGGTAGTTAGGGTTTTGTTGGTGTGTTGTTGTAGTGTTGAACCCTGGGTCTGCCCCTGTGCCAAAAAATGGTTCTGTTGCCGGGACCTGAAACTGTAATTGTTGGGAACTGAAGAAGAAGAATATTTGTGCGAAGATCTGACCCGAAACTATGAAATCTCTGTGCATAGATCTGTTGCTCTGGTGCACAGTACTCTACTTGGATTGTGAAGCTATGTGCTAAGAAGAGAAGTCTAATCTGAAGAAAAGAGGTAAGATCTTGAATCCTTTTGCTCTGAAAGAGGTAAGAATAGTGAAAATTTTTAGATCTGGAAGCTTTGTGCTCTGAGAAAAGTAAGATTAGTGGAAATTTTTGTTTCAAGAATATGGATCTAAGTATGTTTGATAAATTTTGTCCTAGCCTGAAAACTAGGGCACATCTAGAAGAAAGAATATTTGATATGAGTAGATCTGATAAGAATAGTGAAAGATATATTATTCCTATGCATAGAAAGAATGTTTGGACTAATAAATGGATGCAGGATCCTAGAAATATTTTTTTGCAGGTTAGCAACCATGATCCTAGTGCGTAGTACAGGAAAGGATGGGGATCATTTAAGAGAAAGAGAGGATTAACTCTTTGTTACAGTTGCAAAAGACCGTGACATATTACTAAGGAATGCCCTGGTAGAAGACCCAGTTGTCTTTGTTGTAAAGATATGGATCATGAAGTTTTGGATTTCCCTAGAATGATTGCTAAACTTGAAAGAATGAATATGAGACAAGAAGACCATGAGAAAGTTCAAGACACTAAGACCATGGTAGAACCCCAGAAAGAATCAAAAACGATATTGCTACAAATGAAAGAAACCCTGAATGACCACCAAAATATTAACTTATCAGAGATATTCAAAGAAAAAGAGTACATAGAAGCAATAATAGGAGACTTAGACATTGACTGTGTTCTGGATGAAGAAACACAGGTGAATATCATGACAGAAAGAACTTGGGAAACTTTAGGGTAGCCTCCTATGATTCCTTCATTGGGAGGAATAGGATTATTGAGAGGAAAGTTGATAAACCTATGTGGAAGACTTACCCAGATATCTATGAGTGCTCATGGAACTTCGATAGAGGAAGAGTTTGAGGTTGTTAAATTTATTGAGAATAGTGCCCCATTTTCTATATTACTAGGAAAACCTTGGATTGAAAGGGATCAAGCCAGAAGAAAGAAGAATAAGTCTTAGAGTAGAAGAAGGAATAATTAAAAGATTTCATGACTAGGAGGATCGCACAGTTAATTGAAGAACAGGAGAATAGATCGAAGCTATTTAGAACCAGAAACTTGGATGTCAAAGTTGAAATAAGACAAGAAGACTCACATAAGACTAAAGCACCTACCCCATATAGAGAAGAAGTATTGCCCTTGAATCCTAGGAAAGAATCTCAACAGCACGAAGTTACTATTCCAAGAGGAGATAAGAATCAGAATGGAAAGAGGAATACCGAGACAAAGCTCACTAGAAAGAAGGCTAGAAAACTAATTAAGAAGAGATCAAATATCGAAAAGTTATAGAAGGTTCTAGAGGGAACTTCGCAGAAGAAAAATTTGCAAAACTGGAACTTCGTTGGGATAGCAGAACAGAGCTACATGGCACTTCGCCATGGCGAAGAAATATAGTTGTTGGAAACAATATAATCGTTAGACTGATGACCCAAATGGGTTGAACGACATTTGTGCTTAGAAAGATCGCCATCAAACTGTTGGGACCACACCATAATGGACATAACTGAATTAATGAAGGCTTCTCGCCTATTGGAGAGATTCATTGCCTAGTTATCTACTTATTCTGGTGAGCCTTGCACCGATAACAGTTTTTCCAACCGTGATTATCTGAGCCACCAAATCAGTTGATTTTGCACAGTGATCATCGACCTATCACCATCTGTCCCATTGCATTGAGAATTACTCTTCAAACCCAAGATATTCAACCACGAGCGTGTATTTCCAAAGAACTTAGCGCAGTCAAAGACTTTGTGAAGGAGGTACTCATCGACCTTGTTGTTCTTGAGTCTACACTTAAGGATATAAAGTGTAGATTCTAAGCATCTAAAATGAGTGAAAGAAAAGGAAGGGGAAGAAACAACTTGGGGGGATGAAGCTATGGTCGATCTCTGAGTTGTTCTTGTCTAGCTTCCAAATATTCTTGAATGTTTATATCCTGCTCGATGGCAGCCCATGAACGTTCGAGCTCTGTCTGTGTGGTGGTGGTCTTGAGTATGGTATGGAAAAGATTTGAAGTGATACTGGTTTGATCCGATAGACCAGGTCCGATGTTGGGTTGTCTTATGATGGGTACAGTCATGGGGAGAACAAAGCTTTAAAATAAGGTGGATGATTTAAAGTTCTTATCTCAACTTTAGATTATACAGGGAAAATTTAGTGAAGCCAATCGAAGGGTTTAACTAAAATGAAGGTCATTTTTCATAACTGAGTTTAAAATATTGAAACCGAGTGCGAAAACATAGAGTTGTCAACAATGTGGGGCATCAATTTCAGAGGAATACCACGATGTGGCAGAAGAAGAAAAGACAGGAATACCTTGATGAAAGCATATAATGTAGAGATCTAAATAATTCACGGGTCTTGTACCCACCAGTAGCCGATACAGAGGAAAAATTGTAAATAACTAGATACCTAGAACATGATCACCACAGTAGAAGTTATACTAAATTGCAGCTAAAACATTCATCAAATAAATATATGTAAAAATGACATGAAGCATGAAATATAGAGGAAAAACACATAACTCAATATTGATGAAATATGGAGTCTTCAATTTGCTTTGTATTAATCCTGGCTTAAGAGAACTTTCTCTATTACAATCTACTCATGGAAAAAATCCCTTTCTATTACAATCTTTCTTCTATTTAAACAAACTTCTGAACATCTAGAATTTCGATCGTTCTGGAAAATTTTCAATTACAAATGGAAAATTTGGAGCGTTTCATCTCCCCCTCTTTGCCTTCTTTAGTAAGGGCGGAGCACCTTCCTTTCCCTGCCCTTCGGGCTCTAGAAATAGAACAGGTTGACATCTATCATTATTTAGCACCAGAAACCTACCCCTTCGCCTGCTCGATGCAAATGATGCACCTCTCCACCAACTGGGCTATCAACCTGGAAGGCTCTGCTTGGTTGCTTGCTTCAAAGGTGTAACAACTCTTCGCCAGTTGTGGCAAGCTTTTTCCTACTTGTCGGTCCTCCGTGATGATGGAGCATAATTGTAAACTTGGTTGTACTAGCCATTTGTCAACTTGGGCCATATCGACCTGGCTTATCTAGGATATCTCCACTTGTTCCTTCTCAATGCTTTCTTTGATGTCTAATAGATGTTTATATATATTGATTTTGCCTAGCGTCCCATCACTGCTTTCCTAATCAAGGTCTAGCAAACTTTTACTTATCAAAGAGAACGTTTCCTCAGAAGAATTCTTCACTTCATTAGCTCTCCCTTTGCTTTCTGATATATTCTGCTCCCAGACCTTCAGTAGGATATTTCCTCTGGTTTGTTCTGCGATGGATAATTTGGAGCTGCCGACCATCTCTATATTCATCATAGCTATAACAGTGTCTTGGAAAGTGACCCATGTTGCTCCGGCTTCTCTTTCTCTCGAAGAAATATTTTCTAATACTTGATATATCATCTGGAAATGGTTTTGAATGGTTCCTACTTTTACAAGCAGGTTTTGTTGATTCGTTAATACCTTATGTCGGATCTCGGTGACCTGGGATCTGAACACTTTTATGTCTAAAACCTGGTTCTCGGCCACATCCAATTTTGATTGCAACTCTATAATTTGTTGCCGATGTTGGCTTACCTATGTTTGGATAATTTGCGCCGACTGGTGCACCTGCTCGAGGTCAGACCTGAGCTTCTCAATCTCACACAGGTCGGCTATTCGAGCTTCCTCAAGGCTCTTGCTCACCTCGTCCCTAACATTCACTTCAGCAATAGCCACTTTAGCTTCCAATTTACTGATCAGGAGGTTCTTTCATTTCAACTGGGCCTTCAAAGTCCCAACTGAGTACTGATTGGTTGTAGCATAAGCCCCTAGTGTCCTGGCTATCTCCTCTAGAATTCTTCCTCTTTCGCAGCCTTCCCATCTGTCATTATTTTAAAAAATTTAGCCATTACACCCTCTTTTTGATATAATTCTTGCCCCACCACGCCCTTTCTTTTTTTTTCAAATAAAAATTTGATAGGAGGCATCTCCTCTATATAAATGGGTGTCAGTTCTTCTTTGAAAATCCACCCTGCATCAAGATTCCCCTTTGTGAACTGTAAGGGTGTGATAATAGCAATCGGACTATCGATTTCCTTGGATGGTTATTTCGGGGTGACCTTTGTGACCAACTTGTTTGACGTGAGCGAAAGTGAGTCGCCCAATCCTTGTGAGGGTATCTCTACTTGGCCTTGGACCTGCTTGCCTGGCATACCCTTTTCAGGGTTTCCTTCCTGCTTGTGGGGGACTTCAGCTCCTTGCTCTGAGGTTCCAGCCTCCCTTCTTTTCCCTTGTTCCTTCTCCCCACTAGGACTCAAGTCCTTTTCACCTTTGGCTTTCGTCTTCTTTGTAACTAGAATATTTGGGCCTTCACCCTATAAAATCTGGAGGAGACAACTTCGTCGATGCTCCTGGAATTTCAAAAATTCAGCCATATCTCCGGGTGGCAGGGCTTGAATCTAACTTAGGACTTCAAAGAAGGACCTCACGCCCCAAAATATTTCATCATGAGGGGAATCCTCATGTTCATATCTCCTAAGACCGCAACTCGCCAGGTGATTGCTCACAACCTCACTAGGGTCGTTCTTCTTGAACTCAATATCCACCAACTTCATTTCTTCTAAAGTCATAGCCTTGGATTTGGCTTGGCCAAAATCCAACAAGGAATATGCACCAATATGAATAGGGAAGGGCAACCATACCTTTTTTGATACTCCTTTGAGCTCTTTTCTTATTCCACCGAGCATGGTCTATCTAGTGATCTCACGACACAATATCTTATCTAGTAGGAATAGCAGGAGAGAATATGGAGGGACAGAGGTGTCGAAAACCCCGATATACAAAAAATCTACCTCTATATGCCAATCTTCCACACTGCTTAGGTTGGTCGCGACACTATCTGGCATCCTGGGAGGTGGTTGGCCAAAGATGGTGACATGCAATGGCACCATTACCCAGTTGAAGATCTCATAGATGAATTCTTTAGCCTTATCCTCCCAAAGCTTCGAGTGGTAGACATGAATAGGCTCTGTATTAGATGGAGCCCAGCTCCAGTTCATTAGTGGGAAGGGTGTCATGAAGCAGATGGAATCCATGATGTAAGCAGACATAAAGAACGAAGTTGCTTTCTTACTCACCCTCTGTGCTCGATATTCAATAATTTGATTGGTCAGACTGTCGAACAACAGTTTGGCCCAGTCGAAGGAGAAACCCTCGATGACTATATGAATGAGTGCACCCATGGGAGGAAAAAATGGGTAGTGTCTTCCTTCCCATACAACCTGCAGGTCATCATCGCTATGTACTTGAACTGTGGCTCCAAGGAAGAGATTGAATAGATCTCGTTGGTGTCAGCCCTGAATTTTGCGGGGTGTGAGACCCAATATTTGATCAGATCGGACAAACTTTTTGCATACTACTTGCACTCCTTCTTCTTGAAACCTTCCAGGAATTCGGCATTGTGAGTAAGGTTCGGCGTGGGTGACAGTTTATACATTGCCTGCAAATTTTCTGGCTGGAAGGTACCAATCGTCACCTTATGTTCACTGATAATCATCCTGGTCGGGATGTCCACATGGTCCAGTGCCCACCTGATCATATCACAATAGGGAAGAAGCTGGGGCCTCGCCGCAATTTTGTGCATCTCTTCTTGAGCGACGATTTTGTATTTGGTTGATAGATCATCCTTCTCATTGTCGCTAGAATCATCTGAATAGTTTATCGACTTGGGTTGCAAGATGTTGGAAACGTATGACCATGTCTTGATAGAATTAATACTTCGAGGCGAGGTATCAAAAACAACGTCTGAACCCTGACCTAAACTCTCGACAACTGACTTGGGCATTTTTCGTGGAGCCATAATAGTGAAACCTGCAACTGGACCACCTGTCGAAAAGATTTGAAAATCACAAACAGTGGTTAACCTGGTAAAATGGCTATGCGTGCAAATAGAAATGAGAACTGAAATAATGAAGGAAAAACTCTTTATCTTGGTCATTTAAACCCCTGGTGTCCTTGCGAATAGAACGGTCAAATCGCTTAAAAGAAAGATATAGAAGTAAAAACGATATCCTGCTATTTGTCACCTCGTCGTAGTTCAAATAAATGCCATAAATGTTTGACGAGTCATAACACGAACAAACGCAAAAAAAATTAAAACTTACTCCATAGACGGTGCGTTTTAAAGGCTTCTTAATGCATCAATTAATCCAGTTTAGCTCCTTTAATTAAGTGTGTTTTAGTCTTTAATCCCCCTTTTTCGGCGTTCGTCGTATCGGAAGATTTCACTCCTAGCCTTTGAGCCCCCAAAACCTGAAATCGCGATGATGTGATTTACTTAATTATTCATGATCTAACTTAAGCTCTTAATTAATCCATGCTTACATAATGAATATCGCGACTTCGCAACTCGGAGCTACAAAGGTATTTCTTTTTAGGAGAGCAATCGTCGAGTCACGAAATCCTGACAGTGCTTAACTAAGGTTTAAAGTGACTTACTCCTAACACTAACCTGGGTAAACTTTAAAACCGTTATCGCCACTTCACGTGTCGGGATACTAAGGATAGTGGGAAACGTCGCGAAATAAGCGAATATCCCGAAACTAGCTTTCTGGGCTTATATATAACATCTCACTTATTTAGAATAAGGAAGCTACAACATTGGCTCCAACTAGGGATCTCGTCTCCTCGCGGGATGAGAAGAACAGTAGACTGACTGCTTCTATGGGTAAATGGAGTCATTAGTTCGCTCCTGAGAAACTGGTTGGGAAAGAGGATATAGAGAGAAACTCGAGGTTCCAAATTGAATTCTAGAAAGCTTTCAAACCTAGAACGCTTTCTAAGCTCAGCTGCAGTCCACGGTAACTTTCCCTTCCTCGACACTGAAATTGGGTCTGCTCAAGGCGGTCCAAACAAATCTTAGGAAATTCAACATGTCCTGTGGGTTTTGGCTTGCATCAAAATGAAGTATAATTCATGCTTTTGATTAGGGAGACCTGCAACGAACCTAAGGTGTAGATCCAGTTTCAAGAAATATAATTACCATAGCATAGTATGATTTATGTATGACAGCCTTACAGATTTCCTTAGACATTGCTTCACTGTCAGCGATCTTGTTCAGTACCCCGGTGAAGTTATCTGGTCCCTTTTATTGAATTTCCTTTCACCACTTTAAAGGGTAATTATGCATTTAAATGTTGAGATGAGGGAAATCATTTTATGAATTTCCTTTCATCATCTCTTTGGACTAGATGGGGGATCTCAATTATGAATTTCCTTTCACCATCTATCTTATATTTTATTTTTTGGAAACTGAAATGGGGGCAATCAAATTGTATAAGTAATACCAGGGGTGATATCTATGTAAAATTTCAACCAGAGGCATGCCAACTTGCTTTGAGTGCTCTGGACCAAGTTTCTCTTAACCTTCACAATGCCCTAGCTCGCAAGAAAAAAAGGGGGGAATTCATTTCCAAGGGCCTTCTTTTGAGCAAGACTTAACCATTTGAAAACTGTTGAAAGACTTAAGAGAGTTAAGGTCCATCCATGCATGGCCTTCTTCAGTAGGGGATCGATAAGCTGTGAAGACCAGTTTACTTCTGGAGACACTCACCAGTTTCCCAAATGGAAGCAGAAACTATTTTCCTCTGTGGATGGTAAGGGCAGGTTTCAGAGCTTAAGGAGAAAGGACCAAGGGTGAAAAAGGGAAAGTGAGTAGGCCATGGGCCCCCAAAAAATCGGATGTTATCATGCAATCCCGACTCAGGTGAACACATCGTACTTGTGAGACTACTACTGCATTTAATTGATATTCATTTGAAAACCCAGATACTCTGGAAATTCATATATTTGCCTTACAACTTCATCTTCTTCTTGAAAAAACATTCTTTATCACCTGTTTTGGGTGGGTCGATTTTCGGATACATGATCGTCCCTTTCTCCTTTCGCAATTTGGGTTGTAATTCGGAGGCCTGTATGAAACAAAACGAAGAGTATCAGGTCTTCAGGATTTATGGGATTCTGGGTGTCAAAAATTATGTCTCTACTTCTAGGAAATCAACAACATGTTTTATTCAAGATGAAAGTGAACTTACCGAAAAAAAAAATTATGAAAAGAAAAGAGAAAAAAAAACGGTATATACAATGGAGGTTTGGAACTGATTTATTGCATATAGTGCTTTAAATAACACCCGTTGACAGGGGAGTTGAGAGTCACACCATCCAAATTCTCTAACAGAAATGAATTCTTCCCTTCAGAACCTGAGACTTTGAATGGTTTGTACCAGATATGATCAAATTTACCATGTTTTGTCAAATCTTCCCTCTTGGCATCCCATTTCAAAACCAAATCATCAGGGAGGAAATCCCTATTTTTGTCTTTACGATTGAACAACGCTTTCATGTTATCATAGTATTTCTGCATCCTTGCATCTACCTCGGTCGTGTGTTGTTGGACCTCGATTGGCTGATTTATTCTTCTAATGACGTGGTTTGGCTCTTCTCTCTCATCTTGCTAGAGCTTCATTACAAGGAGTGCCAAATTTATAGGTAAAACCACCTCATTCTCATACACCATTTGAAAAGGAGAAGTACCAATGGATTTCTTCGTACCTATCCGATTTTCCCATAAGGTGTATTTTAAGTGTACATGCCAAGATCTTTTGTTTTCGCTTAGTACCTTCTTAATTATGGTAATCAAACTCTTATTTGATGATTCGGCTAACCCATTACCTTGAGGGTAATATGATGTGGAGTGGCCTAATACGAAGTTATATTTTTGGCAAAAGATGACCATTGCCATAGACTTGAATTCCTGGGCATTATCCGTCACTTTTTTTCGGGGACATCCAAATCTGGAAAGTATGCTCTCTTCCGGGAAATCTATCACCACCGAATCGGTTGCCTTCCTAGTGGGAATAGCCTCCACCCATTTGGTGAAATAATTTGTGGCGATGAGGATCCATTTGTGTTGAGCGCTGGAATGTGGGTTGATTTCGCTTATAAAATCTAACCCCCATTGTTGAAAAGGGGCTTTGGTTTTGACAGGAACCAGAGGTAGCGCTGGGAGCTTTTGTTTTCCTGCAAACAACTGGCAAGGGTTGCAGGTTCTAACTTTGATGTTGACATTTGATAAAATTTTAGGCCAATAATATCCTTCCCTCAGGATTTTATAAGTTGTTTCCCTCCAGGCGTGATGCCCTCCGCACACACCTTCGTGGAATTCACTTATGACCCCCTCTATTTCTGATTCTACCAAACAAACCAGTAGGAAACCTAAGGGGTCCTTCCAATACAATTGAATTTCATATATGCAGTACTTCACCGCATGCAACTTCAATTTCCTAGCCTTAGCTGGAGACAGATCGCTAGGGCATTTCAGGGTCAGTAGGTAGGACACTATATCTTTATACCAATCTGATAAGACAACCTTCTCTTCAATTATGGAGATCTCTATTTGGTCATCAGGATCATTTACATCCCCCTATCCCTCAAATCCTTGCAGGTTATTTATTTCTAGCACTCTTAAATTTGATTCCACCAAGAGCTTAGCCAGAGCTTGTCCCTTTACTAGTTTCATCGGTTTTACCTCTAGGTCGAACTCTTGAATTTCAGCGAGCCACCGACCCCTCTTTCCATCACTGTCAGGATGGACCAATATATCCTTCACAGAACTGGTGGGAACGTATGAGATTACCTTGGAGTGTAGCACGTAAGTTCTAAAAGCCTTCAAAGCCTTAATCATAGCATACACTTGTTTCTCCATTATATCATATCTCAATTCAGCATCTCTAAGACTTTTACTAAAGAAGGCTATTGGTTGCTCGAAACCCTCTTCATTCTTCTGGAGGAGTACTTTCTCCACTGTGTGTTCAGAGGCAAATGAGAAAATCAGGAAATCCTTTAGGTAATCAAGGCTTGCTAATACGGGCGCTTCGCTGATAAATTTCTTGATGCATGCAAAAAACGCTTTAGCCTCCACCATCCATTTCACTTTGTTGTTCTTCTTGAGCATATCTGTGATCAATTTCATGATTTCAGCAAAGTTTGGGATAAATCTTCTCAAAAAAATTATTTTTCCTAAAAATGACTGAATTTCTTTTATATTCCTAGGAATATTTATGATGTCTATAGCTTCCACCCTTTTAGGGTTGATTTTTATTCCATCCTGAGACACAATGTGGCCCAAGAGTTTACCTTCCTGCATCGTGAAGTGAGACTTCTTGGAGTTTAAAGACAAACCAAATTTTCAGCATTTTTCAAACGTTTGCTTCAAGTGCAGTAGATGGTCTTCGTCGGATTTGGAGAAGACAATCAGGTTGTCGAGGTAGATAACCACAAATTTATCTTTTTCACCGATGAAGTCGATGTCCATAGCATGCTGGAAGGTAGCACCTACGTTCATAAGACCAAAAGGCATTTTTTCATACATAAATGTGCCCCAAGGGGTGGTGAAAGTTGTTTTTTCTTTATCATGCTCGTTGACGGCAATTTGATTATAACCGGAAAACCCATCGATCATCGAAATCCTATTTTCCCCGACTACTTTTTCCAAAACGTGATCCATTTTGGGTAGAGGCTAGTTATCTTTGAGGGAGGACTTGTTTAGATTTCTAAAGTCTACACACAGCTTGATCTCCCCACTTTTCTTCCTAACCGGGACTAAGTTCGCTACCCAGTCAGAGTACCTAAGAGGTACAATAATTTTTGCGTCTAATATCTTTTTCACTTCTCTTTCGACCACAGGCAGTAAAATAGGGTTGATTTGTCTGAGCTTCTGTCTGAAGGGATTAACACCAGGTTTCAAATGTATCTTGTGCTCGATTACAGAGGTATCATAGGTTCTGATCTCATCGTAAGACCATGCAAAGACATCTTTATACCGCCCGAGTAAGTCATTATACTTGCTTTTTATCTCAGGAGGAAGGTACTTTGATAACTTCACTATTCTAGGCTCTTTGGTGGTGCTCATGTCACAGTCTTTGACCTCCTCCAGTTGGGGCTGCAAGGTGGACTAAAGAGGCATGTCGTTTTGATCAAACAACCTTTCCAGAGGTATCTGGCCCTTAGGGATCTGATTACTTTTTAACACTAGCAGGCGATGATTTGCATTTTTTTCTCGAAACTCTTGGGGCTCCTCCTCTTCCTGCATAATCCAGGAATGATTGTTTTGGTTCTCCTGGTCAATGTGGGTTTCGAAGAAATCACCCACCATTTCCAGGAACTTTCTAATATGTTCGTCATCCTCGAAGACCTACCAGTGTTGTATGTTGTTTGGTATGGATGGTCTATGACTTACCTCTATGTGGTACTTTAATTTGAAAGCAGTAGGGGGTAAAAAAGTCGAAGCCTCTTTGGCCAATGAATCGGCTTGCTGGTTTTCAGCTCGTGGGATGAAATGATCCTTTACTGATGAAAATAAATTTTCCATTAGATCCCACGAGCAATTTTTGTAAGACCTCAATCTTGGGTGCTTGGCCTGATATTTTCGATTTACCTTCTTCACAATTAGTTCAGCATCTCCATAGACCTCTAAGTTCCTTATGTTCAGCTTCTTGGCAGCTTCCAGACCCAGGACTAGAGCTTCATATTCGCAAACGTTGTTTGTCCAGTCTATGTCCCATTGTAGCCTGTACGAGAAAGGGGCGATGAATTCATTTTTAGGTGCTACGAAAATCACTCCCGCACCTGCTCCTTCACACAACGAAGCTGCATCAAAGAACATTTTCCAAGTTCCAGTGTTGTGCATATTTTTAGCTGTCTTTTCGGTTTCGATTTCATTGATGTCACCTTCTTCTGCACAACTTTCTTCAGTATCGTCAAAGGACAAAATACAATTTCCCAGGTCTTGATCGGCGATGTAAATCGGGTAATTGTTAGGATTCTGTGGATCACTTACCGTATATGCCAAACGTGTTTCTCTGTATAACCATGTGAACTTTCCACCAAAAATAGGGACTGTGGCATAGGTCATATCCAGCTGAAGGGATCCTGGGATCTTGGCTTCCCAAGATCTAGATAACAGTAAACCATACTTCGGGGGTATATCGGCGACAACTACGTCCATTAGGATGTTTTTCGCCAGAATCTGGGCGAGGGTGACTACTAGATGTTTGATCATGCCCATGCACTTAACTCTCCTTGAATCGAACAAGTAAAGATATCCATAGGGTCTAGTGATTTCAAGGCCTAGTCTATCCATAATAGATTTGGGCATTACGTTATGAGAGGCCCCGGAGTCTAGCATGCAATTATGCAATAGTCGATCGTGCACTTTCAGGGTAATATAGAAAGGGGTGACGGTATCTCTGGTGCCTTCAAAATTTGGACCAAAAGTGATATTAGGCTTGTCATATTCCAGATTTATTACATCGGAGTGACTCTCCAGATCTGAAAAATTTATCATCTTGGTTATTTTTTTTCGGTACATAGGATTCTTCGCCAACTCGACTAAAGGTATGGGTATCTTTATCTTTTTTATCTCACTTTCTAGGCAGAAAACTCCCGCGGTTTTATCCGTTTCCTTGGTCGAAACCTTGGACTCCTTCCGATCCATTTTATTTAGTAACACTGTTTTAATTTCAGTGTTTCTGGTTTCGGGTGTCTGCGTTTTAGGTACCTTATTTTTTCTCACTTGGGCTTCGACCCCTTTTATGTTGGTATTCTTCGAATCTACCCCTATTTTATTTCACATCTCGATCTCTTTCTGGACAAGCTCGTATATTTCACCCCTAGGAAAAATTTTCTTGGGTTGCGCAGTCGACACAGGTTTTCTTATGTGCCTCAGATTGTACTTGTGCTAGAGTTCGTCCATTATGGTGTCGGTCATTCCTTGACAAGCGAAGTCATCAGCGTTGTTTTTGTCTTCGACCGATGATTGTTCCGTGTTAATGGACTTCTCATAATCTTCTTTGGTCAAGTGAGGTTTTACACAGTCGCCGCCTAAGTTGTTTACGTCTTCTTCCAAGTCTTCGAACTCTTGCATATCATTTCCCCCTATAAAATTTTCATTTTTTAGAGGTGCTTGGATCTTTTGGTCTTCATTTTTAATTTGTCTTGGTTGGAACTGAGGATTGGGATTTCTCCTTAATTCTCTCTTAACAAATTGATCATCTTTGGATTGATCTAGCTCCATTCTCGAGATTTTGTTTGATAGTTCCTTTATTATCCTAGCCATGTCATCCATTTTGTCATCTGAGCATCTTCCAGATCCAGAGCAACCTGCTTTTTCTCTAAGACGTCTAGTTTCCCTATTTCCCATCTCAATTTTCATTTTTAATTTACCCGAAGCCATCATGTTTGACTTAATTTCCACCATGTCGTCCTGCATTCGGGTTAGGTCGACCCCTCTCCTTTCTCTTAATAGTAGAGAGAAATTGGGTTCAAAAGCCTCTGCGAAAGTTACTTTGGCGGTGGGCTGAGACAGTTTAACTTCAACAGGGATCTTACTATACAACTTGTTAAACCTTTGGATAAATTCCATAACAATTTCAGATCCCTTTTTCTTTAAAGACCCGAACTCGGTCAAATAGTATAAATGATCCTTTCTTTTGCCCCATTGTTTGAGAAAGAGGTCTTCTAGCGCATCATAGGATATGATTGAACCTGGGGGCAGGCTCTGAAACCAAGTTCTTACCTTTCCTTCGAAGGTTTGGACAAACAATCGGGAATATACGTCTTCATGCTCGAGACCTAGAATATCAGCGAATTGATCAAAAAAATTGATATGCTCGACTGCAGTTAGATCCCCTTCTCCTGTGAACTTGGGTAATTTTTTCATATAGTTTTCAGGTAAATCATGGAGAGGTACGGGAAGGACCAAGGGGGCGTATCTAGCGGCTACTTTGGTGAAAACCCTGGGAGGCGGTTGCTGGCCTTGACCTCCTATTCCCCCTGCTCCTCCTCCGGTGACGGCAATGGATAACCTAGGAAAGGAAATCGGTGTGTTATAAAGAGGGTTGGAGAACATGTAAAGCGACTCTCTGGCTTCCTCGAGGTGGAAAAGGGAGAAATCGAGAAACTTTTTACCAGGGGAGGCAAAAGATGAAAAAGGAGAATAAGGTATACGTGGACTTGGCTCCTCCGACTTGCAGGATATGTAAATGGGAGAACCAACTAGTGTCAAATCCGTGTACGTGGACACTTCTTCCAGACCTTGCATGATGAAGGGGTTTATATTGAGAGTTGATGGGATATCTATAAGGATGAGCTCTGAGGCAGGCGTGTCGCCCCTCATAACGTAAGAGGTAGTCGAAGAGATCTCGGTTTTGACGGCACCGTCTGATATTTTACTGAGAGTAAGTTCTCGCGAGGATGAAGGTTCGAAAGAGGTCTTATATTGATACTGATTAGACTTGGGTTGATATGCAACCATATTTTGTTTAAAAAGACCCCTTGGTCTTAGTGTTTTTTTAGGGTCGCAAACTGGTGCTATCTGTTTAGCATCCGGGTTTTATCTGGTGTTCTTCTGAAAGGATGCCAGCTTACTTTAAGAGTGGAGTCTCCAAGTGAATGATGAAGTTTTATCCTTAACAAGGTGTTCTCTCTTTGTTCACTATCAAAAAATGAAACTTGAAAATGTCGTTTTCTCAGGGGAAAGTGACTACGATTCTCCGTCACTGGAAACGGCGCCAGAAAGATGTTGTTCATGAGTCTACACTTAAGGCTATAAAGTGTAGAGTCTAAGCATATAAAAAGAGTGAAAGAAAAGGAAGGGGAAGAAACAACTTGGGGGGATGAAGCTATGGTCAATCTCTGAGTTGTCTTTGTCTAGCTTCCAAATATTCTTGAATGATGATATTTCGCTCGATGGTGGCCCATGAACATTCAAGCTCTATCCGGGTGGTGGCGGTCTTGAGTATGGTATGGAAAAGATTTAAAGTGATGTTGGTTTGATCTGATAGACTGGGTTCGATGTTGGGTTGTCTTA
Organism: Picea mariana; assembly: GCA_032191745.1. Classification (NCBI taxonomy): domain Eukaryota; kingdom Viridiplantae; phylum Streptophyta; class Pinopsida; order Pinales; family Pinaceae; genus Picea; species Picea mariana. The sequence goes on from JASDQU010109076.1 coordinate 67,780, forward strand.
TGACAGGTACAGTCGTGGGGAGAACAGAGCTTTAAAAGAAGGTGGATGCCTTAAAGTGCTTATCTCAACTTTAGATTATATAGGGAAAATTTAGTGGAGCCAATCGAAAGTTTTAACGAAAACGAAGACCATTTTCCGAAACTGAGTTTAAAATCTTGAAACCGAGTGCGAAAACATAGAGCTGTCAATAATGCGGGGCATCAATTTCAGAGGAATCCCACGTTGTGGTAGAAGAAGAAAAGACAGGAATACCTTGATGAAAGCATATAATGTAGAGATCTAAATAATTCACAGGTCTTGTACCCGTTAGTAGCCGATACAGAGGAAAAACTATAAATAACTAGATACCTAGAATCTGATCACCACAATAGAAGTTATATTGAATTGTAGCTAAAACATTCATCAAAGACATATATGTAAAAATGACATGAAGCATGAAATACAGAGGAAAAACACATAACTCAATCTTGACGAAATATGGAGTCTTCAATTCACTTTGTATTAATCCTGGCTTAAGAGAACTTTCTCTATTACAATATACTCATGGAAAAAAGCCATTTCTATTACAATCTTTCTTATATTTAAACAAACTTCTGAACCTCTATAATTCTGATCGTTCTGGAAAATTTTCAGTTACAAATGGAAAATTTGGAGTGTTTCATCTCCCCCTCTTTGCCTTCCCTAGTAAGGGTGGAGCACCATCCTTTCCCTGCCCTTCGGGCTCTAGAAATAAAACAGGTTGACATCTATCATTATTTAGAACCAGAAACCTACCCCTTCGCCTGCTCGATGCAAATGACGCACCTATCCACCAACTGGGCTATCAACCTGGAAGGCTCTGCTTGGTTGCTTGATTCAAAGGTGTAACAACTCTTCACCAGCTGTGGCAAGATTTTTCCTACTTGTCGGTCCTCCGTGATGATGGAGCATAATTGTAAACTTGGTT